>JANZLK020001239.1:705793-716045 GCA_026937615.2 Erythroxylum glaucum
AAATAAAGAATGTTTGATTGTTGATTCTACTGGTGAAGTGCTATTTAATATACCTAGGAAATCCAAGTGTTTCAAATTTGATCCAAAAGAAGGAAGTGAGAGGGCTTTAAAAGTGCAGTATGATGAATTTGGAGTTTGGCATAGGAGGTTGGGGCACTGTCATAGTAAAGGGCTTGAATACATGCAGAAATTTGAGTTAGTTTCTGGACTGCCATTGATGCAGCAGTAAAACTCAAATTACTAAACTTGTTTTTTGGGTAAACAAACTAGACCCCCATTTACAGGTTCTTCATAAAGAGCATCTGAACAACTTCAACTTGTGTACACTAATGTCTGTGGTCCCATATCAAAACATTCATTGAATGGGAGTAGATATTTTATTTTATTTATTGACGATTACAGCAGGATGTGTTGGGTGTATTTTTTGAAAGAAAAGTTTGAAGTTTCAAGAGTGATTTCAAATTTTAAAAGGATGGTTGAGACTGAATGTGGAAGAAATTGAGAGCAATAAGATCAAATAATGGAACAGAGTATACCTCTGGAAGTTTTAAATCTATATGTGAAGAATCAAGTGTCCAACATCAATTTACTGTTCCATATTCTCCTCAACATAATGGAGTGAGTGAAAGGAAAAACAGAAGTGCAATGGAGATAGCTAGATGTTTGTTGTAGGAAAAAATATGCTAAAAATGTTTGGGCAGAGGCAGTGAATACAGCAGTGTTCTTATCAAATAGATTATCTACCAAAGTAGTGGATAAGAAAACTCCATATGAAACATGGTATGGTTTTAAACCATCAGTGAAAGGCTTGAGAGTTTTTGGTTGTATGTGTTATACATATGTACCATAAGTGAAGTGAGATAAGTTGGATCAAAAGGCTAAACCTGGTGTGTTTAATGGTTACAAACTACACTCTAAGGGATACAGGGTGTATCAACCACATTCTACTAAAGTGATAATTAGTAGAGATGTGAAATTTTTGGAAGATGAAGCATGGAATTGGACGTACGATGACAAAAGTGAACAGGTGAAGAATGTACAGTTCAAACACAGGAGGAGGAAAAAGGGCTTACTAATATTATTGATGATATCCCAATGAGAGGTACACGATCACTTACTGACATATATCAAAGATGTCATGCTACTGTGTTTGAGCCTACAAATTATCAAAAAGTAAAAAGCAATGAGAGGCGACAAAAAGCTATGATTGAGGAGCTAAATATAATCAAGAAAAATGGCACTTGGGAGTTAGTTGATAAAGCGGATGACAGAAAGATTATTGGTGTGAAGTGGATATTCAAAGTTAAATTAAATGCAGATGGATCGATCAATAAGTATAAAGCTCGATTGGTGGTGAAGGGTTATGCTCAGGTGTGGGGAATAGATTATTCTGATACTTTTGAACCTGTAACAAGGCTGGACACCATTTGATTACTGCTTACAATCACAGCTGAGCAAGGCAAGATTGTTGTTCAATTAGACATGACATCTGCATTCTTGAATGGGAAGCTTGAAGAAGAAATATACATAAAGCAACCTGAAGGATTCAGTGTTGCAAGGAATGAAGATAAAGTTTATAGGCTAAAAAAAGTGTTGTATGGCTTGAAGTAAGCTCCCAGGGTATGGTACAGCAAAATGGATAGATATTTACAAGATTTGTGTTATGAGAGAAGTTTGAGTGAGTATACTTTGTATACCAAGAAATTTGCAAGAAGTATTGAGGTTATTTCTCTGTATGAGGATGATATTTTGGTGACTGGGAATGACTATAAGCAAATCAATCAATTAAAGCATAATCTGATGTAGATATTTGAGATGACAGATTTGGGTGTGATGGCTTATTTTCTTGGAATGGAGATTCCAAGATCAAGCAAAGTCCAGTTGAGATTTTCATATGTCAAAAGAAATATTTAAAGGAGATTTTATGGAGGTTTCGAATGGAAGAATGCAAGACTGTAGGAACTCCTATGAATTAGAAAGAGAAGCTGCAAAAAAGAAGATGGAGCAGAACCTGCAGACAATGCAACTTATAGAAGTTTGGTGGGTTATTTGATGTTTTGACAGCCACTAGACCAAATATTCAATATACTATCAGTGTGTTGTCAAGATTTTTGCATTGTGCAAGTGAATTACATATGAAAACTGCTAAAAGAGTACCCAGGTATTTGAAGAGAACTTCTTCTTATGGGATTAAATTCACCAAAAGTGAGAGTTTCAAGTTGTATGGTTATTCAGACAGTGACCAGGCTGGTTCTGTAGAAGATATGAAGAGCACAACCGGTTATTGTTTTGCTATAGGATCAGTGTGCTTCTCTTGGTGTTTGAAAAAACAAGACATTGTGGCTTTGTCTACTGCTAAAGTAGAGTTCATTGCAGCAACTGCAACTGCAAATCATGCAATTTGGTTAAGAAAGTTGTTGACAAATCTTGGTTTTAATGTTGGAGAAACTGAATTGAATGTGGATAATCAAGCTGCTCTGGCAATATCTCAAAATCCTATGTTTCATGGCAAGACTAAGCATTTTAAGGTAAAGTTTTATTATCTATGAGAAGTCCAGGAATCTAGAGAGGTAAAGCTGGTGTATTGCAGTACAGAGAATCAATTCGCTAATTTTCACCAAACCATTTAAGTTGATCGGTTTGAGTGGTTGAGGAAGTAGATTGGAGTATGTAGCAGCATTTGATCCAAGGAGTAGTGTTAACATATTAGATTAACACTGCATATGTTAGTTGGGGTTGTTAAAAAACAATTATCTATTTGTCAATGATATATGGCAGTTCACTACAGTTATGTTTTATTTGTTGTTAGATATGTTGTACGTATGAAGTATGATGTTTGAGATTTTATGAATAGAAAGATTGCTCCCTACTGTAGTGTTAAAAAAACAATAGTGCAGTGTTATGAAAACAAAAACAACAGCATTCCCTTTCTGGTGTGACAAAGTAAACAACAGATTGATGGATCCATCTTTTTTTAGTAATTCAGATTTCTGAGTTTATCTTCAGCATCTGAAGTCATATGGTACAAGTCCCTTCAGCTCCGGTCCATTGAGCCTGTTGTTTACAAAATTGAAAAAGCACCATAACCATATGAAAAGATGCGAGGCCTAAGTTGGACATATTTACTACTACAACTTACTCTCATCATTCAAACATCTATCTCTATCTGTATTATACACAACTTTTTGACTGTAGTTGCAGGAAAGCTTAAAATCTACACAGGAATGCGGGAAGTCAATGTGGACTATTGCCTAGTTCTACATGCTTTTCCAGGAACATGTTCAGTTCAGATTTGTATTGCACCTGTTTCTTGTAACCATTACACAACCTCTTATAGTTACACATTTTTCACATATCCATTAATGGAGTAGTCCAATAACATGCAGAGAATGACACCATGTTACTTTAACTATATAGAGAATATCATTATCAATTGATAGCAGAATCATACCTCTCCATCGGAAAACTGACGAAAGGGCCATTAATTGGAATTGTTACATAGAGATCATTGTTCGATACATCACTGCAAACAAAAATTTCCCAAATATAAGAATTCTGGAGAAACAAGTAATCAAAGCAGAACTTTGAAACTTTTCCCCTTATCGATACTCACAAAACTTTTAGGTTGCTGAGAGTGGCTAGCTCCCTTGGAATTGATCCTGTCAGCTTGTTGTTGTTCAACCGACTGTTTAATCGATTCAACCGAACAAAAGTAAGAACTCCATGCAATGTGTGTTTAGATGTGCTAACCTATTTTAGCAAATCATAACATAAGTAACTTACAGGAATGTTAGTGATTTCAATTTGGCAAAAGATTTAGGTATCTGTCCTTCGAATTTGTTGCCATACAAATCCAAGCTAACCAGGCTCTTCAAATTGCCCAACTCCTTAGGAATTTTCCCGCTTATGTCATTATTATAAAGCTCCCTGCAGACCATTCAAGGGATTCGCAACCCAATTACTTGAAGAATCATATTGAAACACATGGACCAGTTTACATCCCTACGTCAAAGGTAAAGAACTACTTCATATTGAAATTTTGGTATGTATATGAAGGCCTAGGACAGTTCAATCAGGGTGTGTCAATATGGAACTTGACTCTCTGAAGAACTGATTTCAAGATTGTCGCTACAGTGAGTCCTGAATACTGATTTCCAGTTTACTTCCCCAAGAGCTCAAAAAACAGAGCATAAGTTCAAAACTAAAGCTGTATCTATTAACGTCTTGTTCCACACAAAATAAGCATAGAATAATCGGTTGCCATGACCAGCATTTAGGGAAAAAAAGTTAAAAGAGCAAAGAACATACAAGTATTTAAGATGCTTGAGCTGGCCAAGCTCTGGCCCCAAAGTCCCAGAAACATTAGAGTTCCCCAAATCCCTGCAAATCAGCCAGTCCAAATGACAGGACATCCATAATTAGATCGAGATACAAAGTTAAAATTAGAGAGAGAGAGAGAGTCACTAAAAACGAGAATTGAAAAAACAATGAAACAAAGAGACAAGAGTTAACTTACAAACGAATCACACGATTTTTAGCATCACAGGTGACATGGAACCAGGTGCAGGGATTGACCAGGGATGGGTCCCAGCTCTGCAACACGTTGGTTGGATCAGAAAGCGTTTTTCTCAGAGCATGCAAAGCATTTCCTGTACCCACACAAGTGGTGTGATGAGAAGAAGAAGTAGCACCATAAACAGTAAACAACCAAATTGAGAATTGAAAACCCAACCAACTACATGTTTTCTAACCAAGAAAAGTAACACCGACTTGAACAAAAAACAAAATCCAACTTAAATTCTAAGATGGTATCTGAAAAATGAGGGCATAAACACTAAACTTCTTTTTTTTTTTCCCATTCTCTTTAACAATTAAAAATGGAGCCAAAAAGAGAGAGAGAGTAGAACTTGGATGCCAAAAGACCAAAACTTGATGAATGGAACTAGCTTACCTTCAGAATTTGTGGAGATGGAAGGAGAAAAATATAGGAAGAAAGAGACCAAGAACAAAAGAAGAAAAGAAGAAGCAGCCATCTTTGAGAAGGGAAGAGAGCCAATGGAAGAAGACGAGTAGTACTTGTAACAAAACAGACGAAGAGATGATGGTTGGGTATAAGAACTGGGTCCAGTTCTAAGTCAAAATGATGAGTAAGTTGTGGTAGACGTGTTCTAAGGGTTATTTGACTGTTTCCTACAGAGAGAAAGAAAAGTGAAGCTTTTCGAAGGACAAAGGAAGGTGGAGGAGGAGGAGAGGGGTTAGTCACGCCAATAGACAGTGAGTCGTTGCCGCGTTTGAAAAGGACTCCCGCAAAATGCGATATTCAAAGTTCAAAGTTTGAGACTTTGGAAGCCATCTTTGATGACTTAGAATTATTGCACTTGATGTTTGTTTACTCGTAGGACCCAAAACCATGGCAACGAATATGATTTAACTTGTGAACCAAAACTAGGAATAGATTTCACATTCCTTGTCAAGTGGTTGAAACAGTTATGAAGATTCACATGTAAGGTTGCAGAAAAGAGGATCCAATTCACAAGTCTAAATATGGAGTCATGCATAATTGGCGAATAGAAATGAAGTCTCTTGTATGATAACAGCTTGAAGAGCATCTTTTCATGATGCAAACCAAAAACCATATCCTTGTTTTGCACTTTCCCCAGTCATTTCTTGTATAGACATATGAGTCACTTAAAAGATCTCTGAATTAACAAATAAGGCAAACATAAGATTCTCAAGCTTATATTTTAAACTCAAGGACTTATTTTTCAACTCAGATTCATCACTATTTGGTCTTAATCCATCCAGGTAAATGGAGTGATCCAATATGTAAAGGTCTGTTTCGTACCTTATTAAGGTCTTACTTTTGTAATGAAACTGTATAAAAGAAACGAGGGTATGGAACATTTTTCTGAATAGGAGCAAACCATATGGAATAAATTAATCTTATTAATCAACACCCTTTTATTGACATGGAAAGGCCAGAGAAAGGGAGATTGACACAAATCTTTTGAAACAAGAAAGTGTAAAGAGCTGTGCAAAGCTCTCCCCTGAAATTTTTGGATTGTAACATCTCCCTAGCTTCAAATCTATAATCTCTCAAGTTTTGTTATGTTGGGGTGCATATAATGGTAGAGCATCCTTCAGATGGCCTACTGAGTTGTGGCAGTTTAGTATATTCATAAGAATTCATTATATTCTTGATCTCTAATCCATTTTGTGGCCACCCATTTCTCCCCTTTGATAACTGGACAGCTTCCATGAAGAGTTGTCTGCAACGAAAATAATAAGTATGCTTTACCGTCATAAAGAGGAGGAGACTAGCCAGGAAGCTACTGCAACTCAAAATACCAGTAAATCGCACAAACCAATGTCAGTTCTATGTTGTGAATTACTTTGTGTTCCTCCCTAAATTTTAGATTCCATCAACAAAAACAGGACACAAGTTTAAGTCAATGAGGAACACAATCTTCTGACACATTCTAAACTCAAAGGAAACAAACGGTTTGAACCCCTTTTGCAAGTACAAGTCTAATCTCTGTATAGATTATTGCAGTTTAAAACTCAACTTTAGAGCTAGCAGTTCATCCTAAGGTTTTCTTAACATCTTTAAATTCACTTCAAAAATAGTGAACACACGAGGAAAGATAAATAAATCAAGAAAGTTAGTAGAATCACCTGATCAATTGTGCCGTTAGGAAGCAGAGAGTAAAACAAAAGTCCATCACCTAGCTTAGGCTTCACTTTTAGACCTATACATCTTTTAAAGTCATAGTTGGAATAAATGTTCGATTCATTCTACAACACAATTGAAGTTCAACATTAGAAATGTCGCAATGTCGCCAAAGCATTAATTTTGTATAACAATGAGAGCAATAAGTGTTATCATGTACCTCAAAAGGGAACATGGTTTCTCCGCCCTCTTCTACGTCAGATAAATACAACAAAAAAGATGCTAACTGCACAAATCATTAACCAAACAAAAGTATCATCAGTTTCAATGTTATCGATATGAATAGCAAAATCCCGTACACCCATTAGCATTCGAGAAGAAGAAAAGACATAATGAGTAATTGGTATCACTGGTTTCAAAAAGAATAATGTCAAATACAGGACCAACCATTTTAGTGCCAAATACTTCTTCAGGGATAAGTCCACAACAACAGAAATAGCTCTAGGTCAGATTTTTAGCAACATAAATGGATAACTACAATGGAGGATAGGAATGAACCAGACAACATACAAGTTTTCTTAGAAACTAAGATTCCATGACTTTGCTGCTGCTAGAAGCTGATGGCAATGCCACAAAAGTTGCTAGTGCTCCATAATTTCTTAACATAATAAGAAGATTTCATGAAAAAGAAAAGTCTTGTATCACTTCAGCAATGACTACGAGTAAATATGATACAGTACTAGTATTATGCTTCAAATCCAATATCATTATGTGCACTTAGTTTTCACTTTTACAACATTGGCTTCAACCATTATAATAGAAGCTAATGTAGCCACAACTATAATTTATTGCAAGAAAAAACTTCATCATCGATCCTCAAATTTATTTCATAAAATTATGACATTTTGGATACTATTGATATCATTCTACAACAAAGTTCAGAAATGCCAGGAGGCAGGTAAAGCTGAAATCTGGATACTTATCTCAAGGAAGAAACATGTACCACGATCACAAAAACAAAAGAATAGAAAGAGGGATGGAGAAAGCCTAACGATAAAGGATCATGATTTCATGCAAATATCACTTACAGCACCAAAATTGTTCAATGCCAAATTCACCACAATCACAAAAAGTATATGCAGAAATCACATATTAAACGCTATCTAAACACTCTATAGAAAGACTAAGATGATGATTGCTCACCCTTTGGCTCGATTGTGGACCGTATTCAGCTGGGTTAAATGCATCATAATGTGAATCATACTTCTGCCCAATTTCGTAGCGTAAAATATTGAATGACTGCAAAAAATGTTATATCAATCAGAAAAATTGTACAATGACCACTAGGCTTACAACAGAAAAAAATCTAATCTAAGCATTAACAAACCAAATAATAAATTCAAATCATAATGCTATAAAGATATATAAATTTCCTGACATCCACCCATTCCAAATCAAAATTGAGAGTAGACATGGCTCATATAAGCTCAGAAAGGGAACCATAAATTAGTAAGAGGTTTAAGGATAAATTACTGAGAATCAATAACAAATATGGGCTCAGAAGCAATGGATGCTGAGATATAAAATTAGAAATGTAGGTTGCAAATATTGGGATAAGAATGGCATTGTGACAGCAAAATCAAGAAACGCATGCTTTAAGGTTGCCTCCAATGAATTGACGAACTTGGCTTCTTGAAATACCAAATACAGGATGCTAACAAAAATGAAAGCAACTTTAAATGATTACCTCTCCATATGACCTTGGGAGCATTGTAGCCTTTGCAATTTTGCGCTCAACGAAATCCAAAACTCCAGTTTTATCTTCTGATGCACTAATAAATGTACCTGAGCTGTTGGAAAGAGTATTAGCATCACAATATCCAATTGGAACTATGAGATCAAATGCATTTTGAGCAAATGATAACTGAAGTTGAATAGGTATACCTTGTTCTTGTCCCCTTAGTACTCTCAACGGTCTCTCCCTCCCGCAAAGCCAGGGCAGAGGGTTTTAGCTGTAGCTTTGCCTTATCTATTATGGCTTTACATTGATCTGGAGTTGCAAAGCCTGGAAAATAAATAGCTCTTGGTTTCCAACTCAAAACCTACAAACAATAAAGCAGTCGAAAAAGAAAAGAACCACAAAATTTTAACTCGTATTCAAACAAAAATATTTGTCTACAACTTGATCTAATCATGCTTTCAGCTTCAAAAGACTCGTTATTTGCTTAGATGAGACTTATTGGCCTTCCTATCGATCGATTCTACATTTGATGATCAATCAGTAATGTTCACTAATGTTCCTGCATCTCCGAACTTAGTAATTTCGCTGTCCAACTATGCCATTCAATGTATCTCCTATTATCCCTTCAGTCACTTCTTCAACCAACTGATCCTAAGTTAACAGAAAATGAAGAAGATAACTATCAATGACCAAACATCACGCACGCATTGTTCACCTGGAATGGAATGGAGTCAATAGAAGACTCTCCGGTGACGCCGTGTGCCATCGGACGGTGCTCCTTCCCAGACTCTGCCTCGCCCTCCACCATTTCAAGCCTCCTCAACTTCGGTCTAACATTAACCGCTTCCTGTAATGCATACAATCAGCCAAACATCAAACCAACCTCAAATCACACACACCAACAAACCGAAAAGCAAAAGTACCCGAGAGAGAAGACCGGAAGCGTAAAAGCCAGCGAGGAAAAAGAGACAACATAGGACGAAAACCTCCGGCAACACAAGTTTTCTCCCGAGACGCTTGGTTTTAGTTTTCATCTATTGGGTGTCTTTTGGGCTGTTCTTACTCCGTCTCAGGTGGTGGATAAATGAAGTGAGTGTCTGATTCGTAATGGGTATTGGTCTCCGACGTGTTATTTTACCCAACTTTTGGTTTCTTTATAATTTCCTTTGCTTGTTTGGCCCGGCGGTGACGCGGTGGCCAGGACGAGTCAATGGTGGCGGGGCGGTGGAAAGTTAGCACATTGTTTTGTCAGGATTTATTTATGTTTTGACGTCAGAAGTTCACTTGTCTGAACCGTTAATTTGTTATTAAACGATTGGACCTCGAGTCAGCCTTTTAGCCTGAGCCTACGCTTGGCTCGTTAAAAACTCCTAAATTTACGCCCATTGACCGACCTAATATCATCCCTACCGTTTGGTTCTTTTTTTGTAATTTTCAATTTTTTAAAAATCAAGTTCACTTTAATTATATAAAATGATTGACGCATAAATTATAATAAAACAAAATCTTAATTCGTATCTTATTCTAAAGCTTAATTCTTATCTTGTCGTATCTCTCAAATTATTTCTGAAATTGATCCATCTCAATCACCTTAGTCGTGCAAGTGTCCAACCTCGAACAATATCCATAGAACAGGTTAAGAGAATTCCATAACTCTTATAGAAATGGTTAAGTAAGAAGCGATAGTTTCATAAAGTATAAGCCAATTTATAATAAATTTTGGACATTTTAGTAATTTAATTGAAATTAAATTATAATTTCAATTAAACTTTAATTAGAATTATAAATAATTCTAATTAAATGTCAATTGTACCCAAATAAGATTCAATATCTCATATTGA
>JANZLK020001240.1:243801-255695 GCA_026937615.2 Erythroxylum glaucum
TCTAATAATTGATACAAAACAATGAAAAGAATGAATCCTGGCAATGCTAACAAACTTTAGTTGCACTGTATGCCTTAACAACTATAAAAACCAAAGTATACAAATTAAAGAGAAATATAAACCGATAATCTACATTTCTTCCTTCCTCGACACTCTTGTTTTGCATTCGACCGAAATGAGTTCGAAGAGAAGTCGCAGTGATTCAAAATCTTCGAAGAACAGTAAAGGCAGTAAGCAGAAAACTCTGGGCATGGCTTGGGGCGCCAATTCTCCATCCGCCTCCCGCTCCTCTTTTCGCAGCTCTCCTTTCTCCAGTTTTGGCAGGTTCAGCCATGCTAATTTGGATTTATTTTATGGTTGCATTTTTGACTATTTAAAATTGATGGAAGTTTTGCTGTTTTGGGGTAGTTATATGACGGAGAAGAATCGGAAACTTCGTGATCAGTTTGATGCTGAGGCTGCGCGCTCTTCTGGTTCTTGTAAACCAATATTTCGTGGAGTCTCGATATTTGTTGATGGTCTTACAATTCCCTCGAGCCAGGTTTAGTATTTTGATGGGTTGTTGTTAAGTTCTTTTTACTTGACACTGCATTGGAATTTAGGGGATGAGATTGTCTTCAGGAACTAAAAGGCTACATGTTGAACCTTGGTGGAAGATTTGAGAATTACTTCTCCAGGCATCGGGTTACTCATATTATTTGCAGTAATCTTGCTGACACTAAAGTTAGAAACCTGAGGTTACTAGTTGTTTTTCTTTTTGTTTTCTGATATGATAATTAAAGAGAACTGAACTTGGAGTTGGGTCTTAATTCTTCTGCCGTTAATTCTGATACAGGACTTTTAGTTGTGGGCTCCCAGTGGTCAAACCTTCGTGGATCTCTGATTCTGTAGCTGCTAATAGGCTGCTGAGTTGTAAGTCTATGGATTGAACTTGTATTTAGGGATAGTTGGGTTGTACATTGATTGGAGTGTGGATAAAAAGGCACTGTTGTATTGCTCCTTCTATAGAGGTTTATGTGTTATTTAGCTAAGGAAAACTCCTCTGCTATCTAAACGTTGAGAAAGAAGGATGTAATATCGATTTGTTCATAATTTTAAAAAATTGATTTGTTTATGAATTTCCATGATGTACTTAATAAGTACAAAATATCAGTAATTTGTTCGCTCTTTCCAGGGGTTCCTTACCAACTGGACCAGCATGCTAATAACCAACCAAGGTTGTCAGCTTTCTTTTCCCAGAAAAGCATCCAAATCTCAGACGATTTCATGGTTGCAGCTTCTGAAGAAAACCTGAATCCATCTCTAAAGGGTGGAACACCACGAAGTGGCAATTTGTCTCCCTCTCAAGTTAAGAATCCCACAGATAACCAACTTGGTGAATCTGAGCCAAGCATTGAAGAGCCAAGTAGTAGTAATAGTGGGAGATGGTCAAAAACAACAATATCGGAAACAAGTGATAGTGAGATAGAAGATGGGAACATTATAAGAAAGAAACTTCAGGCTAGTCCTCATCCATCTGCTTCAATTAGCAGTTATAGCTTAGGCAAACAAACTGTAAAAAGGTCCTCGACTTTAGCATTGGTTGGGCCTCCGAATCAACGACATTCAACTCTTGAGGATCCCAATTTTGTGGAGAATTACTTTAAGGTGCATTACTAACGTAACTTGCAGTTCCATATTAGTTCACTAGACCAATCTCCTTTTGGTTTGTTTTTGAAATTTTTATTGTCCTCCATGTATTGTGGGTCCTTGAAAATCACATGCCAAGCTGACATGTGTTTCTGTCTGACACAGTTCAGCATAAATTGGTTTGGTCTTTTTCTTGGTTATTGCTATGCCATATATTTCGATTATGCTGAAAATGGCGTTTTGCATGTTAATGTCCCAGATTTACTTGTCTTAGTTGCAACTGCTGTAGAAGTAAGGATACTGGATGCTACTCTCTTGATAAGTCAGTCTAGTTGCATGATTTCCTTCTGCATCAGTACTGGAGTCCAACATTTTTCTAGATCATGCATCAACATTGCTACAACATTCTGTTGAAGCTACTCCTTTGCTTGTTTCTGATTGGTGTGCTGACTGAGCTTTGGTTTGCAGAGTTCGAGACTGCATTTTATAGGAACCTGGAGGAATCGGTATCGTAAACGTTTTCCCAGCTTGTGTAGTGAGTCTAGATGCAGAAGTTCAAATCTTAATGATTCTGATAGCTCTCAGAAGAAAAAGATTATCCATGTTGACATGGTATTGCCATCGTCTACTTGTCCATCTTCATTTTGCAAGATTAAGAGAGTTCAAGAGTATAAGCGTTCGTACATATTTGTAGATATGAGACACATGATCACTGGATTAGAACATAACACAAACGTGTCTCTTTAACTGTAGATAATAACAAAACATTGTTTTATTGTACCTCATTCCTCGTTTTAAGTTTTATATTTAAAGTAGATAAATGATGTCAATTTGAAGTAGCAGTGATTCCATTGTACAACTAGAACACAAACTTAAATTCTTTCTGCTTGCCCTTTCTATTTCCTTTTTCTTTTTTCTAACTTTTTTTCCCTTCTTTTTGGTAGAGATAGTGCAAAAGAAGTGTGACTGAAAATGAGAGAATTAGAGCATATCTTTCATAGATAGCTCAGCACATGAATTTGATCATTGAAATTAATTCCTTCTTTTATAGTAGCATATAGATTTGGACATCTCTCCCTTCACTAGTTAATTTCCCAAAATACTGCACAGGACTGCTTTTTTGTCTCAGTAGTAATCAGACTCCATCCTGAATTGCATGACAAGCCTGTAGCAGTGTGCCATTCAGATAACCCTAAAGGAACAGCTGAAATTTCATCCGCAAATTATCCTGCTCGGGATTATGGTAGATTTCGTGCAAGCTAATATCTGTTTGTTCACCTCTACCAATTAACTTGTGCTGTTTACACTCAAATGATATTGCACTCATTTTCCAGGAGTGAGAGCTGGAATTTTTGTTGGAGATGCAAAAGCCCTTTGTCCACATCTTATTATTTTCCCATATAATTTTCAAGCCTATGAAGAGGTAGTTTATAGATTTGAGAATTTCAATTGCCACCTTTGAATTTTTCATTGAGAAAAGAACATATGGATGCTGATTATTCTGTTCTCAAGTCCAGGGCCTTATGTTTTGTTACCTTGTCAGGTTGCTGATCAGTTTTATGATATCTTACACAAGCACTGCAATAAAGTACAGGTATGTCCCTGGAAGCATTCTTTTTCATCTTAATTGTTTTCTGTTCAGTTGCTTTCTTATTGATGTTTCTGCTCAACATAGGCTGTAAGTTGTGATGAAGCATTTTTAGATGTCACTGATGTGGAAGGAGTAGATGCTGAAAATTTAGCGTCAACAATAAGAAAAGAGATTTTAGACACAACGGGATGCACTGCAAGTGTGGGTATCGCTGGAAATATGCTCATGGCTCGCCTTGCCACTAGAGCAGCTAAGCCTGATGGTCAATGTTACATTGCTCCTGAAAAGGCATGCTTTTTTTTTGTTCCATTATAAACATTTTTGTTTTATATAGCCATTTATTTTAATGTAATTGCATCCCATTGACCACATTGTTTTGCCAATTAGTGTCTTTGATTATAGTTGTTTTTCTGATTATTGTTATCAGTCAGTGTTTGTTCCTTCTTCATTGTTGTCTTAATTAGCCATATTGATGACTGGAAAACTAGTTAGTTATAGTGAAGGTTCCTCATTTTCTATCTATTAAATTCTGATCAGTGTTTTTCTCATCAGTCTTAATTGAACATGCTGTAAAACCGATTCACAGTTGTCTCATATTCTATGATGTGACTTTTGATTTGAGGGTTTTATGAAATTGCTAAGGCTCACATCTGTGACTATCTGTGCGTGCTTGTTAAAACATGTGTTTCTTTTGGAAACTTGATTAGAATCAACTTCATGGGGTTGGATTCCTTCTGTTCGGGCTCTATCTTTACACCTTCCTCTCTTGTTTGTCAATAAGTTCCTAGAGTGTTGTTGGACTTGCATCTAATTATTAATAGTTTGAGTTGTCTAGCACCTACTCTGTGTGCGACCTTTTAATTACTTAAGGTATCTATATTTACCTCCAAATTGACTTAAATGAGATGCAAGGATAACATAGATGTGCACATCTTATAGAAACTTTACTTCCTCTTTATTATTTCTTTATTGTGATCAATCAATGCTACTTGACAATGTTGTATATTTTTTGTGTGTTGCCATCTGGCTAACCTAACAGGTTTGACTTTGTTAGGTGGATGAGTATCTGCAGGAACTTCCAATTAAGACACTTCCAGGAATTGGGCATGTTTTAGAGGAGAAGCTGAGGAAGCGAAATATTTGTACTTGTGGACAATTGCGTCTGATTTCCAAGGTTAAACTTTTATTTGTTGAGCTTGTTTTGTCTTTTCATTGATTGTTTTGCACTGTACTGTTGACTTCTTACGTTTGTAGGACACACTTCAAAGGGATTTTGGAACAAAAACTGGGGAGATGCTGTGGAATTATAGCAGAGGTCTAGATAGTCGGCTGGTTGGTGTGATTCAGGTATGATTAAGGATAAGACTTTGAGTAACTACCCGCTTTTAGCTGTCCGGTATCAGTTTTGGTTCCCTGTATAGGTCATTACCTTTTCCATTTGTTCTCTGATTGCAAAACTACGTGTTTTTTCCGTTACTTGTCCATACTTACATTGCCTTCTGATTAACTGACCATTGTCTGAGCATTTGATATGGTGTTATATGCAGGAATCTAAGTCTCTAGGTGCTGAAGTTAATTGGGGTGTTCGATTCAAAGATTTGCAAGACGTTGGTATTCTTGTGCACTGCAGGAGCTGATTGCTATATTTTTACTGATGTCTTTTAATTTCTTATGTGCTTATTTTTGGAATTAACAATATGTATTCCAGAGTCACTATTTCCTATCAAATCTTTGCAAGGAGGTTTCATTGCGTTTACAAGGATGTGGAGTTCACGGACGCTCCTTTACGCTTAAAGTACTTCGCTCCCTTTTTGTTTATTTACCTATATTAGTAGGTTAAAAGCAATTCATTTACTGGGCTGTCTTGATTATTATATTCAGCATGAATCCTTGATTATGGATTCGGGTGCTCTTAAGCACATTTGGTGGCATGAATAGAATTTGAAAAACAATTTGGTATTTGAAACTTTGTTTAGATAAAGAAGAGAAAAGAAGGCGCAGGGGAGCCTGCCAAGTTTATGGGGTGCGGGGACTGTGAGAATCTGAGCCACTCTATAACGGTAAGAAACTTATTAATATAGATTTTTGTCTATGAAGATGCATAGTTTGTCAGTTCATTGCCTTTTTGTTTAATTCTTTCGTACACCACTTTGATTGTGTTTCAGGTTCCAATTGCTACTGATGATAATGTGGTGATTGAAAGGATATCAAAGCAGCTCTTTGGGTCTTTCAACCTTGGTGAGTTAGGTGGATTTTCTTATTGCTTCATTTTAGGATCCATTAGTTTCTCTTTAGGCGACATCTTCTCTTGAGCATTTCAAGGTAGTTCACTAGTTGCAGAAGGTTTAATGCCTTGTTTACTTAGATGTTAAGGATATTCGAGGTGTTGGCTTGCAAGTCTCCAAGCTTGAAAATGCGGATGATCTGAAGCAAGGTAGTTGTGCTATCACTTGATATCTAGTTGAACTTTTTTTGTTGTACGGTATGATTTTTTTTGTCAAGACTAGCATAATGTTTATAATTCTGATCTTGTGCTTTTTTTTCAAACTGACTATGCTTATCTTGAGTTGGATGCAAAGCTCTCTTTTTTCCTATTGCATTTCTCCTGTTTCCTGATAGTGATTAATCATTTGCTGCCAATTACTTGCCTTTAGTGCGTGAAAGAAATGCTTTGAGATTATGGCTCACATCAGCTTCAACAGCTGGTGAAGAACAGTACAATAACAAGGTTGGAAACAAAGTGATGGGAGAAGCAGGTAAGTTAAAAAAGCATATATGTACCGACGTTATTGAAACAATTACATATTTATTGCTTTTGTGCATGATCTTTATACAGTTAAACACCGATTCCAGTTTTAAAAAACAAAAATTTATATGGTAATGGCTATAGGTGTTGGTGCATTTTATGTGCTAATGTGCTTGCTTGTGGAAGTGCTTACTGAAGTTTCCATGCTTTATTATTTAACAGAAATGAGTTCCCTGATAATGATGGGGAACCAGAATTTGCTTCATTTTACATGATACCTGTTGATTTCGTGACAATAGAAGAATTTTAAAATTGTTTTCCTTTCTAGATGTTGAAGTTCCCAGCGTCAACAGAAATTTAGGCCAATTTCCTGACCAGTCTGGCAGTTCTGTTGGAAGGAACAATAATCTTTCTGGTGTTGAAGCTTCTTCTAGCAATGCTTCAGCTCCACCCCCTTTATCTCATTTAGATGTGGGAGTTCTTCAGAGTCTTCCTTCTGAAGTCTTCTCTGAATTAAATGATATATATGGAGGAAAACTAGTGGATTTCATTGCTCAAAGAAAAGGCCATAGTGAAAATTGTATAAATTCTTCTCCTGTTGCTTCACATGTTAGAGGTGAGCTTTCCTTTTTATGGATGTTATACATAGTTTGTGTCTTTTTACAAGTTCCTCATAGATTTGCCTCTTTGGCTAAATAGTTGATGGCGGTGGTCTTCATGCATCTGATATGTCTCTCTTGAGTAGTGGACTTGGAGAGAAGGTAAATTCTTTCTTTTCTTTCTAATTTCATCCTCTGTTTTCACTTCGCTGCTGCTACCTATTAGGATAAGTCTGTATGTATCTTGTGCTGAATTTTGTAAAAGTAAGGAATTGGTATTCTGAAAGTGATTTGTGTACATAGTTGGAAAGGTAATCAGCTTTATCAGGAAACTAAATTTGTAACTTCTCTTTTCTTTCTTTAAATGTTGGGATGAATTATAATAAGTATAGCAGAATATATGGCTGCATTGATTTCCTGTTACGGCTAATTTTATTTGAGATACTACTTATGGGGTTGACAGCACTTTTAAAATTGCATTTGAGGTGGTGTATTTTCAAATTGAAACTGAGTGAAGGATGCTTCTTCCATTAGATCACCTTCAATCTGAAATGGATTAGAGCTAACCTCTAGCTTCATTCCTTAAAAATTGGATCTCTCTTGGCTGAAACACCTCCTTTTATTGGTTTTAATTATACAAAGCAGAATACAGGCAATGAAGCACAACCAGTCGCTGTTTCTGAGGCAGGATTGTGCAATCAAGCCCTTGACAGGGTGGACCTTGGAGTCACTGATTTAATGCCTTCATCACTAAGTCAAATTGATGCCCTTGTATTACATCAGTTACCTGAGGAATTGAGAGTTGACATACTTCAACAACTTCCTGCACACCGGAGACAGGAGTTAACTTCAAATGCTGGCTTGGGTTCTTCAACAGAAATTCCTCAGGGGTTGTTAGATGTTAAGAGCACTGATATTAAATTGCCTATTGATGTTGTTGTGGACAGTAATCTTTGGGTTGGAACTCCCCCAATGTGGGTTGAGAAGTTCAAAGTCAGCAATTGCTTGCTGCTAAATAAACTGGCAGAGGCATACTATGAATTGGGATCAAATGGAAATCTGTCTTCTATAATGCAGCGTACACTTTGCAAATGTCTGCCTCCTCAGGATGCAAGTGATGATGGTTGGATTGATGAAGCTATGTTGTACATGTGTGAACTTTTGAAACAGTATATTAAACTAAAGATCGAGTTAGACCTAGAAGAGATTTATGTATGTTTTTGTCTTCTTAGAAGGTATAGTAAGCTTCTGATGGGCCATCTCTCTCTCTTATCCCCCTATATATATGTAATATGTGTATGTGTGTCTATATGTTTTAATATGTTCATATGAAAACTTGCATACCTTGTTGCCTTTGCTTCCTTGTGAAAGTATTGATCCCTTTTGAGCATATTCCAACCACGCACATGAAATGAGATTCTCAAGTCCCTACACTTTTAAATTTGTGTTTCTCTGCTGTACCAATTTCTAACTGTATTGTTAAGCTATTATTCAGCATTTTAATGATACTTTGCTCCGATGTGTTATTCTCTTAGAAACATTTTCATCTTAAAATATTTCCTGTTCCTTAGTTGAGATATGGCGAAAATGTGCGCTGGTGCATTGTGGGTTGTCATGCTACTCATTATATATTTTTTTTTTCGCTGTTTCATTCAATCTGCAATCAGTCTGTGGTTTGGCTGTCTTGTGTTGCTGATGTGATTGCATCAATTAAATAGCATTCGATGTGCAAAAATCTTTTATATTGCATTGCTGGGTGCATTGCATGTCTATGTTAATATGTTACTATAATCTACTTAAGTTTTATTTTATCTATTCTTTTTACATGCTTTTAACTGAAATACGAACTTCAGGTTTACAACAAAATCAGAGTTCCTCTTACAGGTGTACAACAACGTCTTCTCCCACCTCCAGGTCTGTTTCTCCACTTTACTATTTAGAGTTAAAATATCTTAAAATACTCCTATTCTATTCTTTTATTTCTTGTTCTGCATCATCTTGTTTTTCTTTTTTAATTCTGAATCTCCTGTGTGTATCATGAGCTTATCCCAATATATTTCCTCTTTCTGAAAAAATATATGCAAAATATTATATATGAAGTGTCTGCTTCTGTCTTGATTTCACAGGCATCTGTCGTGGAAACTTATGGTGGAAACCTGCACATTCCACTCCATGAGTAGTACCCTTTCATCAGGCAGTTTGTGCGGTTGTATTATGCCCCGAAGCATGAGTGGTGTATGCAGCTATCCATGGGAAGGAGTTGTCAAGCCATTTTTCTGGTGTTCATACCAGTGCTAACCATTTGTAGAGGTATGATATCTGCCTCCTAAGAGTTTGGATTCTCTTTTGTTTTTTCAGGTTCTCTGTTTTTCTCTTCATGTTTTTTCGTGATTGCATAATTAGCCTTTTTTAACTTTTGTAGAATGTGAACCAAGTTAGCGGGATTAATATTGGGTGTTATTGTTGTTTTTGTAGAATCTGAAACAAAATAAATCATCTCCTAAATTCTGTAATGCCACAGTGAAGATGTTGTGTTAGATTCTGTAATGTTGCCAAGTGTGTGTTCTTGGAAGATGGTCTCATCTCATTTTTGTCAGGTTTACTAGTGTCTTTTTTTATTTTTTTGATCCACAGCACTATTGCCATTTTGAACTGTGATGGCTGCTACTTCGACAAATATGCACCTTGTGCCAGATCTAGACTAGAAATCTGCAATTTATCATTGGTCAACATTGAACAACTTTGAAAGTACTTGAGGAAAAAAGATGTCATGAGTAAGAAAAAGATCCACCCCGGGCGTTGTGGTACAGCTGGGTTGTAGATGCCTTCGATTGTTTGGGCTACTAGTCATGAATGTCTGTTTTCTGGCCACACACTTTCCATTCCCAGTGAACAATATTTGGGAGCACTCATATGAAGGTACCCTTGCACTTCTTGCCCCAAGCTACTTAGATGGCAGCGTTTAATGAAAATTAGAATCCTGCGCTGTAATTCTTTTGTAATGGTGAAATAGTGGCTCAAAAGCAGTGCATCCAGTTTTGGAGGAGCATTATTTTTAATTGGAAGTGTAAATCCTCAAGTTGGAAATTTGCCACCATGATTATACTGATGCTGCAGTCACGATTTTGTACGTCTGAGAGCAGTTTGTCCCTGTAATTTGAAACTGTAAGGCATATAGTTGGTCACATCCTTTCATCTAGAGGAATAATAATGAAGCTTTTACCATAATAAGTTTAAAATACTAGCACTTTCATTAACACCGTAACAATTAAGAGGAAAGAATTCACTTTGTGTGGGTCTGATCATATTATTGTTAAGTTTTGTATGTGATGACTAGTCCTTATATTTTCGTTGAACTCTTCCTGTTGATCGTTATTTCAGGGAAAGGCACATGGTCGAAAATGGAATGGGTACGAAATTCTGGAAGGAAAATCTTTTGTGACGATAGAACCACAAGACTTCTGAAATGATGACCAAGGACTGCACTGCAGGTAAACTAGTGTTGCTTGACAACCACTCCGGCAATATGAAATCTCTACATTAATAGCCCGCCGAGTTCGACCTATGTGCTTCAAAATGTGAGACCCATTGCAGGAGATTCAAACAATTGACAATCCAATCCATCCACAATAAGATAGACGAAACAGGACTCGTTCAACCAAGTAGCCATTATTCTATGCCCACCGCAGCTACACGTGTCCTTGAAAACTACTGTAAAATCAGCCATTACTGGAGTAGTCTATCCGTTGTTAATGGGCATTTATTCTTGACCATTCATGGTTATTGCTTATTCAATCTCAGAATAAAGATTTTTTTTTATGTTATTCAGACGATTTGGCAGCCTGACCAAAATTTAGTTGGGGTCGTCTGGTTTGAACTTGCCAATTTTAAAGAATATATATAAACATAATATAATACCTTATTCTCTTGACTTTTAACAGCAAGTGATAAGCTCGAGGTTTTTTACTTATTTGTTCCTTCATGGAGGCAAACATCGACCTTGCTAAGTGAGTTTTCCTCTATTATGTGAATAGAATAAAACAGGGGAACTGGTTAGGTCAAAAGGGAACACGCTATTCCAATTGCATTCCAACAAAGAACAATATCTAATTTAATAAGGGAGCATGCATCAGAATGTAAACGTCTTTGTATTTATTTAATTAGATCTAGCCATAATCGGAAGTTGACCGATAGCCAAAAGTATTCTAAAGAAATGCAGAAAATATGTTAATTGCATAGTCAAAACACGGCGTTCTGAGCTTTTGATCAAATTCCAAATTCAACCAACAAGAAAATCTAGCATTTCTCTTCTTATGCCAGCCACAACACAACACTTGCCTGTCAACTACGCAATTCTCATATTAATTTCTTCCTTCTCTGTGCCCATTTCCAGGGACATGCATTGTACACATGTATATATATAGATATGAACATCGCGCCTCACCATTGTAACCATACCATCTCAAACCCACCAACCACTACCTGAAAATATAGCCATAGTTACAGTTCCAAGTCGAGAACAGTAACTATCTATTTCCCTCTAGCGTTAAACCAGAAGGAAATCCACTAGCCTAGTTGCGAAAGAGAGAAGAAATATAATCATGTCGTATAAGTCACTTGTATTGTTCTCCCTATTCATTTTCTTCTTTTTGGTGACCTACAACTCCATGGGGGTTGATGGAATGAGGTTACTTAAAGACCGCCACAGTTCTTCTACAATGCTCAACACTATGAGCATCATAAACAGGGCCTATTCCGGACCAAGTCATAGCGGAAGCGGTCATTAGTGTGGGTTTACGTTTTGAAGCACAGGACAGGAGGTTCAAGTACAGGCTTAAAGTAGCTGGGACTTCTCAGCGTTGGAAAATTAAATGACCCATGAAAGTGTGATGGCTTCTACACTTAAGAAATTATACGTTGATTATACAGTAGTTATTTGTTTGTATGTCCCTTCTTCCATTAGTCTAAAGAAGGTCTCAATGTCTCTTCTTATTAAACACCGTCCAATGAAAGAAATTGCAAATTGGATCGATTAGTTCTCTTCCCAACGCGACACCGATTGCATTTTTGTTCCTTTTTCTTTTCCATATTTCATAATTTTCTAATTCTTATTAAACTATCTAGATCTCTATTTTTTAAAATGGCGCAACTTCAGTTAAATATACACATTATTTTATCTAATTTTTTGCGTCAATTTAACATGCAACATGTATTTTTAAGTAAAATTGCACAATTTTCGAGTTATTTCCAATATTTTAAAAACCGGATCGGATATCAAACCAGTCGAAGGAAAGGTTTAAGATTTAAAGATTCAACCGGTAGTAAACAT
>JANZLK020001240.1:450656-461758 GCA_026937615.2 Erythroxylum glaucum
AATAAAGCACAAATTTTTTATATTCGTAATAAATTGCATAATATGAAGCACAGAGATATGACTGTATCACAATATTTTGCAGAGTTATGTAGATTGTGGCAGGAACTAGATTTTTATCAGGATTTTCAAGTAGAATGCTCAAAAGATGTTGCTAAATTCTAGAAAATGATAGAGGAGGATCGAGTATTTGATTTTTTAGCGGGTCTCAACCCAGAATACAATCATAAATAAGGTATTAACTTTCCCTTCAGTACAACTTGCATATTCTCTTGTTCAGCAAGAAGAAAGTAGAAGAAATGTTATGCTACATAGAACCATTATTGAGAAAGCAGGGTTAGTGGCTAGTTCTACTGAGAAGCCAAATTTTGACAAGGATCACTTACCCTATGATTATTGTGGAAAACAAAGCCATACCAAAGAAACCTGTTGGAAACTGCATGGACGACCAAATCAGAGTCGTGGAAAACACGGCGACTCAATGGTAAAAGGCCATGCTAACTTGGCTGAAGGGAATGAAGCATCTGAAGCACCATTAGGAGTTTTATCCAATGAGGAACTTCAAAACTTAAGACATCTTCTCTCAAAACTGGACTCTCCTACACAGTTGGTAGATCAAATATTGCAAAATCAGGTATTGTGTCCTCAAATCCTAAAGAAAAGCCTTGGATTATAGACTCTAGAGCTAAAAGACATACGACAGACTCTTAAAACAAAATTTTTAACATATTCTCATGGAAAAAAGGAGATAATGTTACAATAGCTTACGGGTCTTTTACCTCCGTATCTAGTACAGGTTCTGTTACATGTACTTCTAATATCACTTCATCATTACTTCTTCACGTACCTTGTTTTCCTATTAATCTTCTCTCAGTCAGTTCTATCACTAAGGATCTTAATCACAAAGTTGAATTTGTTCCTAACTATTGTGTTCTTCAGAACCTCCACACAGGGCAGAGGATTGGAACTGGCAGACTGCAGGATGGCTTATACATCTTGGAAGAAAAACTCATGACTGTTGCTCATCAAGCGTCTCTTGCAAATGATGTGATCAATAAGGAAATTCTACAATGGCGTAGGCGGTTAGAACATCTCTCGTTTTTTGCTCTAGAAAAATTATATCCAAGCTTGTTTAAAAGAAATTCTTTTAATTCTTTGTTTTGTGAAGCATGTGAGCTTGCCAAACATATGAGACGTTCTTATCATTTATCTAATAATAGAAGTTATGTTCCTTTAATGACAATTCACTCCGCTTTTTAGGGTCCTACTCAAAATCCCTCTCTTTCTGGCCATAGATAGTTTGTGACCTTTATTGATTATTGCACAAGATTAACTTGGGTTTATTTGATCAAAGCCAAGCATGAAGTGTTTTCATGCTTTCAATCTTTTCATAAAATGATTTGTACCCAACATGATGCTAAAGTTAAAATCTTGAGATCTGATAATGGACTGGAGTATATGGATGGAAAATTTCGTGCTTATCTAGATTCCTATGAAATAAAACATCAAACCAGTTGTGCATGATGCTAAAGTTAAAATCTTGAGATCTGATAATGGACTGGAGTATATGGATGGAAAATTTCATGCTTCTCTAGATTCCTATGAAATAATACATCAAACAAGTTGTACCTGTACTAGTGAACAGAACAGAGTTGTGCAAAGGAAGAATAGACATATTCTAGAGGTAGCTCGATCACTCATGTTCACCATGAATTTTCCAAAGGGATATTGGGATGATATTGTCCTTTCAGCTTTCTATCTTATCAATAGAATGTCACTTTGAATTCTGGACTTTAAAAGGCCCGTAGAAATTTTGCTAGGTAAAAATTTGTATATTCTACCTCCAAGAATATTTGGGTGTAATTGCTTTGTTCATGCTCAGAATGTAGGCAAGTTTGAGCCTAGAGCCTTGAAGTGTGTGCTTGTTGGATACTCTCCCACACAAAAAGGATATAACTACTATCACCCTCCGTCTAAGAAATACTTTGTAAGTATGGACGTCTCTTTTTTGGAGTGGGAATGAGAATCAAGAGGTGTTGCTTGATAATATAATCCAGGGAGAGAAAACTTGTCTGACTCAAGAGGATCGAAGTACGCGCTTAAATAAACCAAATTTGCGAACATACTCAAGAAGAGAAAGGACAGAAAAAGTCATCGTGCAGTCTATGCCATTCTCTTCCTCCAAAAACACTGGTGAGTTAGAATACGATTTATTTGATGATTTAGATAAGCCTATTGCTCTTCGTAAAGGTGTTAGAACTTGAACTAAGCACCCAATTTCTAACTCTGTCTCCTATGACTCACTATCTCCTCCCCACAGAGCTTTTGTCTTGTTTGTTTCCTCTTGTGTCTATTCCACAAGATTGGAGAGAAGCAATGGAAAATGTCCATTGGAAAGAAGCTATGGTTGAGGAAATGAAAGCTCTGGCAAAAAATGAGACCTAGGAACTCGTCACTGCTCCAGAAGGAAAAAAGACAGTTGGTTGCAAATGGGTAGTCACAATGAAGCAGAGATACAAGGCAAGATTGCTAGCCAAAGGCTTTACTCAAACATATGGAGTGGACTATCAGGGGACCTTTGCTCATGTTGCTAAGATGAATACAATCAGAATTCTACTCTCTTATGCAGCTAACTTAGATTGGGGCTTACAACAGTTTGATGTTAAAAACGCTTTCCTCCACGGGGATCTAGAGGAGGAGGTGTACATGGAGATTCCTCTTGAGTTTGAAGATGAGAAGACATAGGGAAAGGATTGTAGGCTAAAAAGGGCCTTGTATGGGCTAAAGCAATCACCCAAAGCATGGTTTGAAAAATTCAATCGAGCCATGATTTCCTTTGGTTATCACCAGAATAATGCGAATCATACCCTATTTATCAAGCATTCCCAAGGCAAGATCACGCTTCTCATTGTCTATGTTGATGACATTGTGGAGACATGAAGTGATACAGAAGAGATGGTTGGGCTGAAGAAACTCCTTGCTCATGGATTTGAAATTAAGGATCTAGGGAAGCTGCAATATTTCTTAAGAGTTGAAGTCGCTAGATCAAGAAAAGGAATCTTTATTTCCCAGAGGAAATATGTTCTAGACTTGTTAGAAGAAACCGGTATAACGGGTTGTAAACTAGTTGAATCTCCTATTGAGAACAACCACAAGCTTCAAGCGGGAATAGGTACATTAGTAGACATGGGAAGATATCAGAGATTAGATGGGAGACTCATCTATCTCTCCCACACCAAACCAAACATAGCATATGCAGTTAGCTTGGTGAGTCAGTATATGCATGATCCACAAGATCCACACTTACAAGCTGTATTTCACATCCTGTGCTATTTGAAGTTTGCCCTAAGAAAAGGCCTTCTGTTTACTAACAATGGTCACCTTAAGATAGAAACATTTATAGATGCTGGTTGGGTTGGATCTGGGCTCCAGATGATAGGAGATCAATCACTGGTTACTGTACGCTCATAGGAGAAAATATAGTCACTTGGAGAAGTGAAAAACAAAATGTAGTTGCTAGATCCAGTGCGGAAGCAAAATACAGAGCTACGGCACAAGGTGTATGCGAACTCTTGTGGGTAAGAAAGTTGATGAATGAGTTACAACTGATGGATGGAGGAAGTTTATCCATCTACTGTGATAACAAAGTTGCCATTAGCTAGCTCACAATCCTGTTCAGCATGATAGAACAAAACACATAAAAATCGACCGACACTTTGTAATGGAGAAACTTGTGGATGGTTTTTTACACTTATCCCATGTAGGGTCTAATGAACAACTGGCATATGTCTTCACCAACGGACTCTACAACAAGCAATTTCACAATCTTGTTTACGAGTTGGCCATATGTGATATCTATGCACCAACTTGAGGGGGAGTGTTGAATAGAGTAATTAGATTGGATTATTTCTATGTATATATTTAGAAATTAATATCTGTAATGATCTCTTCCTATAATTGAGAGATCTATCACTACAATTGGTAGATTTGATAGTTAACAATATACCTTAATTACAGCTAAGTTTCTTGTATATATATATCATAGAAATCATATGTACAGATAATCAAGTTCAATATAGTTTTCTTCACTATTTTCTTCACTATAAAGTACATATCTTACTCGACCAAGTTCTTAGTCCAACTAACGAGTCATATTATACACACAATCTGCAAACACATTTCTATTCAAACATTTTGGTCGAATCAAGTCTGCTTACTGTTTGTAAACAATAATTAATTCAAACTTCTTGTTTGAATAACAATTTTTTTACTCAAACATTGGCTTCCACAACCCAGTTTGGTTCCATGAAAAACTTCAACAGAAGTCATATGCACACAAGGTGTTTGCTGAAAATTCGAAGAAGAAGGATCACCATTTATCGAGATAGAATCTCCAGAAGAAGGCAAGCTACAGAGTTCAATTCACTAATCAAGTGACAGTCAATCTAAAAATAAATGATGCTTTCTACTTATAAATTCCAGCTCACATTTGGCTTCCAATGTTTTGTAGCCCTAGTCCAGGACCCAAATTTATATTTCATAGTGCTGTAAGCAACGTGCCAAAGTGAACAAATTCTCTACAATGGTTCCTTGAACTTCCTACTTCAATAGTTTCTTGTCTTTAGAAGTCTGCATCTCCACTATCAGTCAACTTCACAATTGAATTTAGCAGGATCACAATTTCTTTAAGCCTGCTCTCATCTAAGTGAAATTTCTTATTGTTTTTATTTTAGGAGGATTGGTGGTTTATATATAAGGAATCCATATCTTAACCAAAAAACAGCATCCTGGGTTAAGAATGCCTTATCATATATAAACCACTCTACGTGGGCACAACAAAATTTTATAAATCTATTATGAATGATCCACATACATAATCATGCAAAGCAAATACAAAGATTATTTTGAACACTGAACAAGAGGAAGATCAGAAAGTGGATGTTCAGCGAAAATGAACTTACGCTTGTGATACTTGGTGTGCTGATAGCTGCCCTGCCGCAATCATACCGCACCGCACAAGATGCATCATCACGAAATTAGGAACTCTTCTTCTCAATTAACTCAGATAGAGAATAATTAGACGATAAAGATGGAAAATAGAAACCAAACGTACACAATTTTAGGGGAGGTGCAAAGGTGAAGCATTTGCCAGAAAGTGTATTCAATATCCATTTGTTGCCACTGCCACCAAAAAAAACAAATAATTAAATCGCAAGACCCTAATTTTAAACAGGTCCGATCCAATTTGGGCTGAGTTGAGAGAAAGAGAAGATGACAACCTTAACGATTCGACGGAGATACTGAGGGAAGATTGGATTGGGGCGAGATGAGGAGGACGATGCACGTCCTCTCGCAGACGTTGGCAACATCTACTTAGTTGTTGGATTTCGTAGTTCTTGATCGGAGATCTGCGGAGGAGCCTCCAATCTCTCTGGCACAGAGCTTTC
Organism: Erythroxylum glaucum; assembly: GCA_026937615.2. Taxonomy (NCBI): domain Eukaryota; kingdom Viridiplantae; phylum Streptophyta; class Magnoliopsida; order Malpighiales; family Erythroxylaceae; genus Erythroxylum; species Erythroxylum glaucum. The sequence continues at coordinate 456,101 of JANZLK020001240.1, forward strand.
AGACGTAAAACGACGACGACTATGTCTATGCATCAACTTTTTCTTCCCTCTTTCGTGAAGTTTCTTCCAGGAAGGAAGCTTATTGGACCCACCAAACTTTGGGCCTATTTGATCCTAATGGACTTAACGGAGCTAATTACACTAACAAACATCGCTAATACTGAACGAAATTTTTTAATGGAAGTAATATTTATAATTGATACTTTTTAGGTATATGTGTTATGTTATTTTTGGGAAGTTAGAGTTTAGACGGAATATTTTAGTAAAGAAAGAGAGTACTAGAAGGAGAATCATATTTGATCAATTCGAAGCTCTTTATTGAATTATCTTAAGCTAATTTATAGCACCTAAACTAATATAGAATTCGGAAAGCAATAACAACCTAACAATTAGTGGACTACTCCACTACCTATATTGATGGAAACAAAACAAACAATCGTAACAACTAGTATTAGTTGCCTAATGAAACTCAACCACAATTGACATTGGTTTCCTAATGAAACTCAACCACTTATGACCTAGTTTTATTATACTTACTTAACAAGAAAAACCTATCAAGCAACTGTCAAGAGTAAGATTGACAGTAAGCATGCATGACCCAAGCACGTAACATTTACTCCCCTCCTTGGGATCCTTTGTCCATAAGGGAGAAGGCTGAAAAGACTTCTGAAAGCATCTCACCTCTTCCCAAGTGGTGTCTTCATCAGTTGCACGAACCCATTTGATCAATACCTCTTCCCTACGTCAATACCGTCATTTTTGAACTGTGCGTCACTAGAGAACCTTTTTGGTTGTGGGAGGACAGCATCATTTTTAGAAGTTGAAGGTAATCCCGCGGACACCATAGGGACATTTCCCACACATTTTTTAAGCTTACTAACATGAAAAACGTTATAGATCTTTGACCCCTGTGGCAATTTTAACCTGTAAGCAACGAGTCCCACACGTGTCATGACACGAAATGGTCCATAGTAGCGTAAAGAGAGTTTCAAGGATGCCCGTAAAACCACTGAATTTTGTCTGTATGGCTGCAACTTAAGGTACACGTGATCTCCCACGCTGAATTCAACGTCTCTTTGCTTTCGGTCCTAAAGCTATTCATACTGTCCTGGGCTTGTTGCAACGTGATTTTCAATTCTTTGAGCATCTCATCACATTCTTGAATATGAGAGTCCATGGCATTCACTATGGTTGTTCTCGGAACATAACGAAACAAGTGCGGAGGTAGGTTGCCATAAACTGCTTAGAAGGGAGAAATCTTAATGGAAGAGTGAGTAGAAGTATTATAGCTATACTTAACCTATAGAAGCCACTCCTCCCATTTTCTTGGTTGATCTCCTGAGAAACATCAGAGGTACTGCTCCAAAATCCTGTTGACTGCCTCAGTTTGCCCATCGAACTGTGGATGGTAACTACTACTCATGCTCAGTTTGGTTCCCTACATTGCAAACAGCTTACCCCAAAAATTACTCATGAAGAGTCGGTCCTTGTCACTGACAATTCTAGCGGACAGGCCGTGTAAACAGACGACATTTGCGACGAAAGCTTTGGCAACGGTGGAAGCAGTAAGCGGATGAGAGAGGGGTACGAAGTGAGCGTATTGAGAGAGGCAATCAACCACTACCATAATGACCTGACATCCACCAAAAGTCGATAGTCCCTCGATGAAATCCATCGAGATGTTTTCCCAGATATTATCAGGGATAGCAAGGGTTGGAGAAGACCGACTAGGGCTAGACGATCCGCTTTAATTCTTTGACAGATGTCGCACTGTCGAATAAATTCCAAGACCGATTTTCGCATCCCCTCCCAATAAAAATCTACTAGAGCTCGGTTGATGGTTTTATGAAAACCAAAATGACCTACAGTGGCAGTGCTATGAATTTCGACTAAGATTGTTGAGATCAAGGGAGAATTGGGACTGAGAATGACCCAATCTTCCAAAAACCAAACTCTATTTCTGAGTTATGCCTTGGAATGATTGTCGAAGAGGTTGTAGCAGGGGTCTTAGCCACACTCTTCTTGTAGTAGCTACCACCATAAGGCTTTGGGAGATGATGCAACAATGAAACAAATCTCTGTATTTTTGGAAAAAGAATCTGCAACAGTGTTATCGACTTCCTTTTTGTACTCTATCTTGCAATTGTATCCCATGAGTTTAGCTAGCCACCATTTTGAGCAAAGGTAGTGATGCGTTGTTCCATTAAAAATTTCACACTCCTGTGATATGTCCTGATAGTAAAGGAGCTACCAAGAAGATAAGGTCGCCATTTTCTTACCGATTCGACGATGGCCAGCATCTCCTTCTCATAAGTTGAATAAGAAAGAGAGGCCCTTTTGAGCCCTTCACTGAAGAAAGTTATCGATTGTCCTTGCTGCATTAGTATGGCTCTTATTCTAGTACTGCTTGCATCACATTCGATCACGAAGGGCCTAGAAAAATCAGGCAACCTTAGCACTGGTGCATGCGACAAAGCGAAATTGAGATGCTGAAAGGCTTCCTCTATTTCTTGAGTCTAATTAAACCCTTCCTTGCTCAATAATCGGTTAATGGGTACAGTAACAGTACCGTAATATTTGATAAACTTATGGTAATATCCTGCTAACCCTAAAAATTCTCGAACTTCGCAAACGATTTTCATAGTGGACTAGTTACGAATGGCTTCCACTTTGCTTGGATCAGCCTTAATTCCTACTTTAGTCAAGATGTGGCCTAAATATAAAATTCTGAGAACACTGAACATACAATTTTCCCGTTTAGCAAATAATTGATGCTTGGTCATAGTGGAGAGGACGATTTGAATGTGCTGAATGTGTTCTTCCCAAGTCTTAGAAAAAATCAAAATATCGTCAAAGAAGACTAAAACAAACTTACGTAGATATGGACAGAAGATCTCATTCATAAGGATCTGGAAGGTTAAAGGCATATTGGTGAGTCCAAATGGCATGACCACAAACTCATAGTGTCCCTCATGTGTGCAGAATGCGGTTTTAGGTATATCTTTCTCATATACTCGAATTTGATGATACTTGGATCATAAGTCAAATTTAAAGAAATACCATGCACCAAACAACTCATCCATTAGTTCCTCGATGACAAGAATTGGGAACTTATCTTTGATGGTGAGAGCATTGAGGGCTTTATAGTCCACACAAAATCTCCACTCTCCACTAGTTTTTTTTACGAGTAAAACTGGGGAAGAAAACAGACTATTACTCGACCTAATTAATCCAAAGGCTAAGAGGTTGCGTACCTGATTCTCAATCTCCATCTTTTAGAAATATGGATATCAATAGGGTTTGACTGAAACCGGCTTTGCTTCGGGTACTAATGGAATTCGATGATCATGGGCTCGGTTTGGTGGTAACATTGTTGGTTTTTGAAATATGCTCTCATTATCCTTTAGGATTTGATTAAGATCTGATTGCGTATTTTCAAGCTCTAAGGAATTGAATTCAGGTGGGACCATCTGTATTAAGAATCTTATTCCAACCAAATTGCTAGAAAGTAAGTTTTCGACTTCCTTATCTGTTAGGTTTTCTACCTTTTTTCTTTGCATTCCTTGATAAGTATATTTTTTCCCATTAGGAATAAATGCCATCTTCAGCTTTTTATAGTCGACTTGAATTGTTCCCAGTATCTCGAGCCGCTGGACTCCCAACACAAAGGGACAAGCTGATTTTGGCATCATAAAGAAATCAGTTTTAATGGGAAATCCTTGGATTTCCATCTTCAGCCTTCGACGTATTACCACACATTCCACGTGTTGTGTGTTTGCTATTATGATTATCCACTTCTTACTGGTGTCCACCGTGAGTCCATAGTTTGATACAATTGTCTTATCAATGAAGTTATGAGTACTTCCCCCCATCAATGAGTACCATAAATTCCTTGTTCCTGAATTTTCCCAGAACCCGAATCGTTTGCGGATGTTGTGAATCGGTGATGGCATGGAAAGAATTTCATTTTCTTGGTTGTATTCCTCTACTTCTTCATCTGAGTAGTCATTCTGAACTCCTTCAATCATGAACATTTGTGGTCGAGCACACCAGTGACCAGGAACAAACTTCTTATCGCAATAGTAGCAGAAGCCTTTATCCCTCAACTCTTTTGCCTTCTGTGCAGAAAGTCGACAGAAGTTTGGTGCTCCTCTCTCTTAAGTTAGAACTAGTCCCAACACCCCCGGATTTGATTTTGGGACGGTATTTATGATAATACGCAAACCAAAATTTTGTCTGTGATGATTTTGGTACCTTTCGTCAGCAAGGCATGCCAAACCAATGGCGTCAAGCAGGGTTCGTGGTTTGTTCATCCTCACATCTAGAGGTAGATCATCCTTTAGGTCGCCAATGAAGCTGCTAACAAAAAAGCTCTCGGGCAAGCCGTCCAGACTATTTAACAACCGTTTGAATGCTTCTCGTTATACCTCCACAGTAGTATGTTGTTTCAGTCGAGACAGGGCTTCCCCTGTATCTTCATAATCTGTTGACCTGAATCTTTTCAAGATTGCACAGCTGAATCAGGACAGGGGTCCCTTGATCTTTGTATACCACTCATACCATTGTAGGGCTAACTTATATAGATGGAATGAAGCTATGGACAATTTCTGTTCCTCGTTCATTTCATGGGATTGGAAATATTGTGCGATACAGAACAACCATCCCTATGGATTATCTCCCTCAAAACGTGGAAACTGTAGCTTTGGTTGATGCTTGGAAGGGTCTGAGCTAGACGTTTTGGAATGGTATTGACGTGTTTTCGAGCTACCAGTACCTAAAAAATGGATTGTCCTCAACATTCCGTTGACTGGGCGTGGCAGACATCCTAAATGCTATGAACTCGTTGGTAAGGTTTTGCATCATTGCACTTAGCTGGTTGTAGTTGTTATCCACCTTAGACTTTAGTCGATCGTAGTTATCACTAACTGGAGTTAGGACAACTTCCTGCTTTTAGAGTAATTTAGTAACTTCGTTTCTGAGGTCAGTCGTTGCTTTGGTTCAGGTTTCCATCGCAACCGATCTGATACTAATTGTTATGATACTTTTGGAAAGTTAAGAGTTTAGACAGGATATTTCAGTAAGGAAAGAGAGTATCAAAAGGAGGGATTAGATTTGATCAATTCACATCTCTTTATTGAATTATCTTGTGCTAACTTATAGCACCCAAACTAACATGGAATTCGGAAAACAATATCAACCTAACAATTAGTGGACCACTCTACTACCTATACTAATGGAAACAAAGCAAACAACCGTAACAATTGGTATTAGTTTCCTAATGAAACTCAACCACAACTAGCATTAGTTTCCTAGTGAAACTCAACCACCTATGACCTAGTTTTATTAGAATTACTCAACAAGAAAAACCTATTGAGCAACTGTCAATAGTAAGATTGGTCACGACAGCAAGCAAGCACGACCCAAGTACGTAACAATATGCTAAACAATTCTTTTGATTAATGCATATAATACCCCTATGAATTAATTATATAACTTAATTAAATTATTTGAATTAATAAACTTAAAAAATCAAGATTCAAATAACTTAAAGCCTGGAAGTTGATGTGTTGGTGTAACATCTCGTTACTGTTATAAAGGGTATTATGGTAAATTGAGACAGACTGATAGGATTGCACTGCATTCATTGACTGAGCATGC
>JANZLK020001240.1:815517-827048 GCA_026937615.2 Erythroxylum glaucum
TTTGCTTTTCTTCCGCATTTCGTTATTTACCTCGTTCTGAGAATCTGTATAAGTAGTTGGGTTTCGGAAACGGGATCTAACAGGTGGCATGGTCAAGAAGTGGGCCAACACCGGCGAGCCAAGTGTCGAGCCAAAAGCGTGTCTGAGTGCCATCTCCGATCCTCCACTTCAGGCCGGTGGCCACAATGTGCCAAATAGATTGGATGCTACACCAAACCATGGAGCCACCAGTAGTGGCAATGGTGGTGGGTAAGGCAGTGGCATCGAAATGATATTTGGCCGAGAGGACTTGGACCTATAAAGCCTCAGGATTAGCAAGCAACGACCATCCGAGCTTAGTGAGGAAGGCGTCATTGAGCTCACGAATCTTGCGAAGGCCTAGGCCTCCCAAAGCCTTCGGTTTACACACGTCATCCCAGCGGACTAAAGGAATCTTGTGTTGGCCATTAGTCGAGCCCCACAGATTCTGGCGCATTAGTTTCTCCAGCGCGTCAAAAAGGCTACGAGACAATCGGACGGTCTGCATGGTGTAGCTCGGGAGAGCAGCCAAAACTGAGTGAAGCAACGTGAGTCTGCCGACGAAAGAAAGTGAGCGACCAGCCCAGCCAGACAGGCGCTACTGGACCCTATCAATAATGTACTGGTAAGTGCGTTTGCCTACCTGGTGGTGCAGAAGAGGGACTCCAAGATATCGGCCAAGGTCATTCGTCACAGGGAAGCCCAACTCACTACTCAATGAGTGGCGCGTCGCTGACGAGAGATTCGAGGAAAAGTAGCAGCGCGACTTTGCCGGGCTAAGACGTTGGCCAGAAGCCGAACAGAAGGAATGCAAAATGTCACAAATGATGATGACTTGGTCGAAAGAAGCTTCTGCAAAAAGGATGAGATCATCGGCAAAGAAAAGATGGGACAGGGGCGGGCCAGTGCGGCCTAATCTAAGAGGCTTCCATCGACACTGATCCACCGCCTGAGTTATTGCATGGCCAAGGCGCTCCATGCAAAGGACAAACCGAGGGTTGGCTCTCCCTTCCTTGGGATTGAGTTTGAGCTCTTTTCCATCCGTTACAGTTACTGATTTAGTGATGTATGTCAATCGGGGCTTGAGTAAGCTTCTAGACTACCTTTTTCAACCAGATAGCAAGCAATCACTCAGTAATGAATGCTAAAATTATCGATTCTCATCAATAAAACAATAGAAGGTGACTTCCCTTGTTAGGTTCAAGTACGTAATATGCTTTCCTAGGTGCATAAGGCAATGAGTGGATCAAGGAGACTTAAAGACATTATGTTCTTCCGTAAAATTCTACAATTGAAAATTTACATTCATAAATCAATATTGATATGTAGCAATACATATTATCTACCAAAATATTTAGAATTTTATGTGATTTTGCCTATTCTTCTCACCAAAAAGTTTCCCATACGATTTAATATTTTATAAAACAATGTTTTAGTAAGATATACCTATTAATCTTCACTTATATTTCTCTCTAATAGGGTTATCAAAACTATAGAGATGTGAGGAGCTTCCTTTGATATGATGGGCTGAAAAGGAAGTAATTTGCCTAGGACAAATAGTTAGTTGTTTGTTTTAGTAGGAAAGTAGGGGGTTTAGGAAACGACACTTATTTTAAATAAGAAAGAGTACTATCTAATGGTTCCTAGAGATAAACAAAGTTATGGTGTTCGCATTAACTCAGAAGTCTCCGCTAATGGCGTTTATTGGTAATAACTTGTTAATAAGCACAGATCTCGAGACCAAATTCTAATTGTTTCAATGCTTTTTATATTGATCTTATCAAGTAACTTCAACTATAAATACCTCAGTCCACCGCCATTATTTTGCATGCACGATAAGACTCACCATGGCTAAGGTTTTTAGAGCTACTCACTTTCTTGCACTCTTCTTCGTTCTCATCCTCCTTGCAGGCACAGGTTAGTGGTTGCACCACGTACAAACTAAGCTCTTCCATGTAACCCTAGTTGATACATTCTAGTGTAATGCTACTACTTTAGCATATGTTTTTGAGTAGTATATGTATATACAAGGGGGTAGTGTATTCCAAAATCATGCAAGAAAACGACACGAAACATGAATCCTTCCTCAAACTCTCCTAGTCATATACTCTTTGGTCTTTTCCTTTCATAACATCAACCCATCGTACCAGCCACTACTTTTTCAGTCACGACTTGCCGTTTTCACACCCCAACATGGGTAAAAAGCGGCCACTGTCCTGCTTAATCATGACAACCACCTCCTTTTCTTCCACCACCAACATCACCGCTACCACCTTCCGTTTCCATCATTTACACCCAACACGGTCTCAATTCTTTTTGTGTTCCAAGTCATTAATGCACACGAAAGCCAACTTTTTTTTTTCTCAGGAAAGACAAAAACAAGGCCTGTGTGTGACTTTTCGTGTCTAGAGTACAGTGTCTCTCCACGCCAATTAAAAAGGAACTAATGTCTAATGGTGAATTCAAATTAAAGAAAAAGAGGAAACAAAGACAAAAGGAGTTGCAGCTAAAAGATATCTAATGATAAAAAGAATGCAAGCATGCGAGGGGACTGTTTCACTTTCACGAGTCTGCCCCTGATCATGCGAGGGGACTGTTTCACGGGTCTGCCCTTGAGGACCTTCTCATGATCAAAAGATTTTTTGGTGCTAAAGCTGCTTTATCCATTCAAACGTTTGATGACGTGACATTGCTTGCTTTCCCTGTTGTTCTGCCATTTTCTTCTTTATCTTCAGCTGTTTCTGCTTCTCTTTCATGGACTCTCTTACAATTCTATCATTTCTGACATTATTAGGAGTACTACTGTTGCTGTTTCTAATGATCACCCTGTTCAGTGGAACAGGCTTCACTGCACTGACTGAGCAGCTACAATCGCTTAGAAACCCTCCTCTCTTGTCTGACGTTCTCTGGTTCCTCACTTTCCCCAGGTTCTCGTCTTGAGTACTATTACAAGACCTAATGCGACTATTGTTGTTGTCAATTTGGCTAAAATTCTGGAGGTTGGAACTACTGCTACTAGCACTGCTATTTCTACTAACCTTAGAGTTACGAAACTTGAGATCTTGTAATTCAATTTCTGGCGTACGGACAAGACCCCGTCTTAGGATGTTCCACACGGAGGATTTGCTTGTCGTGTTAGAAGCAGGATTTCTACCCATCTGAGAGACTGGTTGCCTGATTTGAGGCCCGGGACTCTGGTGATGAGAAATAAACTGATTGGAGACTCTTGGCTTGGGAATTCTTGCTTTGATAGCAACAGAACTACCATTGCTGCTTGATGATTGATGACTTCTGCCACTACTGCTTCTACTACTGAAACTCGTAGACCAGCCAAGCGAGTAACGATCCATAGATTCTGACCTCAATAAGCTCCGACCTGGGTCGAAAGTATCCAGCTTGGAGAATTTGTTAAAGCCACATTCTGAACTCACTGAGAGACGATGTGGGAGAATTTGGCCTTGAAAAAATATGTCATCCGCTGCACACATCTCTGATTCTGTAGATTGACGACCTCTCCAGGGAATAAAATCGAAATCTTCTTGATGACGTGATTCTGTTGTTTCAGCATCTCCTTCGCTTGATCGATTCTCTTCAGCTATAACGTTAACTGGTAAATCACACAGTGACAGTGCTTCTTCTTCATCTTCTTCCTCTTCAAGTAGACAAGTCTCACAATTTTCCCATTTCTCATGATCAGATGCCATTTTCTTGCAACGAACTGTTGCTTTGGGTCCTCCTATCAAGAAACTAGAGCAAATATCTGATGGTTATATGCAACAAGAAGATTTTTTTAACGGGAGAAAGAAACAGTAACTCCAATTGTTGCATGAGAAGGATGTATAAAGGAAAAGGCTAAGTGGGGCAGTGACATGTGGAGTATAAAGAATTAAAGCTACTGAAAGAAAGCCCTGGACAAAAGAATTATAGAGAGAGACTTGAGAAGGGTGTGCCAGTTACTGCTTAAATTCCTCTCTCGCTCTCTCTCATGGGACCGAAACAACATGCTGCCAATAGGCGGGCCATTACCTGACCTACTGTTCTATGAACTCTCACTTTCTCTTATTCTATTGCAAGTGCCGGTGTCGGGTTGACATGCGGAAAACTACAGCTTTTCATTATAGGGGATACTTTATGTTTCTTCGGCATGGCAAATGGTCCATCCTGTAGCAATCGCCATGTTACGCAACAGTGTACAGCTTTTGGTCCTCCTTCCAGCCCAAGGTGCCTGTAAATTCTCGGAGAAGAGTAAAGACGAACTGGAATTTGGTTCGTTGGAATTGAGATTCAATTTATAAGTTATTACATTGAAAAGTCAATTAAATGTGAATAGTGATTGGTTTTGGATGTTATCGTAATTAGGAACGTATAGTGATTGGTATCTGATATTGTGTGTTAGAAATGGATACGCAAAGGATTTTGACTGTTAAAAACATGGAGATTGTGGGATGTATTAAAATAGAAAGCGACTAAAAGATGCCTTTCGTTACATGCTTTGCGGATGAGAGGACGTTTTCTCCATCGGGCAAGAAATAGATTGGCCTTATATAGTTGAGGATGATACGGATGGAAGAAGAACGATAGTGATAAACACTTCTTACCCTTTTTGGTTTCTTCATTCTCTGTATCTGAAACATAAGGCTGATGGTATTACCATTAATTCATTGTTTAGGATACGTACGCAAAATTATAATTATTTACTCAGATATATAAGGCTGCCAAAAATCTAAACTTTGGCCTTGTAATTTGGTAAATTCAAACTAAGAGAAATTTGATTGTTTGATTATATTAAATAGCTGATAATCATGTTTAGTAATAAGATAATTAGGTTAGTGGATTAATTTCAGTATATTGTTTTTAAAAACGCTCATGTAAGGAATATTTTACTCTAACAGATGAGAAATTAAGGGACAATATTAAAAAATTATTACAAATTATTCAAGTTGTTAAAAGAGCTAGAGATAGAGATAGAGAAAATAAATTTATCCTCTCTTCATCAATCTCACCCATATGTTTGGCGAGCAAGAGAATTTATGATATTTTTTGATAAAGACATGAATTTCATTTTTTTGATTACACGATACAAATTTAACTTTATTTTAAAACTGTCATTAAGTAGAATTTAACTTTTGTAAATATGATTTTAACCAATCTTTTACTGGATGTATATCTTGAGTTTTCATTGGCGAACCAAGTTGTTGATCAGCTCTTATGATAATATTTAAAGAAATATTAAATCCTTATTTTTTAAAAGTCATACTTTATTAGGTTCAATTATAAGATGTTTCTTTTCAATCGTGTCAGAACTTAATCAGATGTGTCATTTCTTATTTAATGTCACCTCTTCCCATCCAACGTGTTAAATTTTATCATATAGACCTACTCGAATAGTAATGGTTGCATCAGAAAATGCATCCAAGCTATAGTTAACTTCTAAAATCCATCCCTTGTTAAAGAATTTAGTTCCACCTATAATCGGTGATAAAACAAGCCCTTGAGAATGCGGATTCAAACTCTTAATGAATTGGCTTAATATTTTGGTGCTGAGAAAGTGCAGTGAGTGCCTAAGTGCCGAGCTTCGTCTACTGATCTTCATTGGCTCTTCGGTGCTTTTCTTTTGACTTGTCGTCAGTACGTCTGTCTCGCGTTGTCTTCGGAAAGTGCTTCCATGGCGACCCTCGCTCCCAAGGGGAACCAGCCTAAACGGGGCAGAACAAGAAAGCGGGAGGACGTCCCAACGGATAGTCCACCGCTGTCCTATAGTGCAGCTGTCGCCGAACTTGGGGTGGCTTCTGACGAGTCGCCTGCTCAACATTGGCCACCGGAAGATCCCATTGAGATTGAAGAGGGCGACATCATTTCCCTTACTAATGAAGGTGGCGGTAGCATCACGCTATCGTCTACGTTCCGGGCGAAACTGGATGGCCAGTGGTCCCAGGCCATTGTTGTGAAGCTCCTTGGCCGAAGGATTGGTTTCCAAGCTCTCAACTCACGTCTGCATGCATTATGGAAACCATCCGACCCTTTGAAGCTTGTTGACTTGGAACAAGACTTCTTCCTCGTTAAATTCCTTGAGGAATCAGACTTCATGCATGCTCTGACTGATGGGCCCTGGTTAATCTATGGACAAGCCTTGTCTGTCCAACGGTGGGTGCCAGAGTTCCGACCTAAACATGGCACTGTCGATCGAGCTGTAACGTGGATACGTATCCCAGATCTCCCGATCGCTCGGTACCACCCAGAGATTCTCACCGCCTTGGGTAATATGGTGGGAAGGACGGTGAAACTTGATGCCATGACCCTTCAAGCTCACCGGGGGTGCTACGCCCGTATCACTGTGGAGATCGACTTGTCCCTCCCGTTGTGCACTAGTGTGACCCTTGATGGTGAAACACTTCCGGTAAGCTACGAAGGTCTTCCACAGCTTTGCTACTCCTGTGGCAAAGTGGGCCATGCGTCTGCTCTTTGCCCCTAACGTCCGTGTACCTTCGACCAGCACCATCCAACCGGAGGCGCCGCCCATGAGGCCATCACGTCCCATACCACAGCCGCCGATGCAGGCGTCCCTGCTGGTCCCTCCACCGAAACTCCCACGGTTGGTTCCGGCTATGGCCCTTGGGTCCAAGTACAACGCAGACCTAGACCCTCCCTCCAACGGCTGCAACAGGCATCTTCTCCAACAGCCTCACACAAGCTTCCTGCAAGGAGTACCATCACATCCCGTCCAACGATTAGCGCCAGATACGCTGCTCTGGCAGACGCAGGGGAGAAGGAGCCCGCGGAGGCTCACGCGCAGGCCCCATTGACCAATCCTTTCCAGGACCTTGGGAACACTCTGGCCCATCCCGTGTCTTTCGGCGTCAGCCAGGCTCGTGGTATGGGCTTTCCTTTGCCAAGTCATGGGCCAAAGCAGCCCTCTAGGAGGGGGACCAAGGGCAAGAAAGGGCCTGTTACACCACTGCTCCGCGGTGAAAGCTCGGGGACTAAACCCATCCCGACCCCTAGTCCCTTAGTGATCCCCTCAGTCCAACTTCAACCTACCTCTATCGATAAAAATATTGCTATCATTATCCACTCTCACACTGAAATGCTTTGTGATCAGCAGGTGTTGGCGGCCAGAGAGGAGGCCGTCGAGGAGCGATTACAGCCTATGGAAGGGGTAGAGGCCTTAGGAGGGGTCGATTCCGTTAGCAATCCCCCTGACCCTACCGAGCTAGCCCCTCTGGATCCAGGAGTAGCATTGCCATCTTCCGACGTGCTACCAGCCCCTTGGGGCCAGGAGGACCAGGTGATGCCTCCAAGTGCCGAACCCCGAGACGCTCCTATAGGAGGTACCGATTCCACCTAATCCCATTTTTATGTCTATTTTAATTTGGAATTGTTAAGGCGCTAGGGGTAGTCGCTTTAGGCTTATCCTGCGCAATTACCTTAACTGTTATAAACCGGGGATTCTCGTGCTATTGGAACCCAGAATTAGTGGTATGCGGGCGCAAGCCGTGATTCGCAAGTTCGGGTTCGATTTCTCCTTTCGAGTCGAAGCTGATGGGTTTGCAGGTGGGCTTTGGATTATATGGAAGAGTGACATTTCAGTGTCCATTCTTTTAACGCACCAACAATTTGTCCATACTTCTGTCTAGTATGTGGAGGACTCGTTTGCTTTTACAGCAGTGTATGCGAGTCCCCAACAGGCCACCCAAAAACACCTTTGGCCTGCTTTGGACTGGCTTGGCCGGTACATTGTTGGTCCTTGGTTAATTAGGGGTGATTTCAATGCTAAGCTGGCCCATTCCGATAAGCAGGGCGGTGCCACAGCCACCAGGATCATGAACCCCTACTTCCAATCTTGTGTTAATAATCACAACCTTCATGATCTTGGGTATGTCGGGTCCAAATTCACGTGGCATCGGGGACTGATGCAAGCTCGCTTGGATCGAGCTTTTAGGTCTTCCGATTGGCTCCATACCTTCCCGCAAACTGTTAACTACATTTACCTTTCCTCGGCTCGGACCACTGCCTTATGTGGATCCAATTCCATCCCTGTACCCCCCGTCCCGTAGGGTCCCCTTCTTTTTGTTTTCAGAATGCCTGGTTAACTCACCCTGGGTTCAATGATCTGGTTGATGAGAATTGGCTGCCGGAAGGGGAGACGTTGAGCCAATCTTTAGCCCGTTTTTCTCAGTCTCTCACTAAATGGAATCGAGAGGAATTCGGGAATATTTTTCATCGCAAACGGCGCTTGCTAGCACGTCTACAAGGAATCCAGCAAACCCTTACCAAAGATAATGTGGACTCTCTCCATGCGCTAGAAAAGCATTTGTGCAGCGAGCTTGTCCAGGTTTTGTGTGAAGAAGAGATATTATGGCAGCAATCTTCCCGCTGCGAATGGATTTCTAAAGGAGACAGAAATACGAAGTTTTACCACACTCTCACCATTTCCCGCCGTAAGAAATTCTGTATTGAGCGACTTATGGATTCTCACGGGAACTTGGTTGACGATCCCCATCTTCTTCGTTGCCTGGCACAGGATTATTTCGCCACTCTGTTTACGAGCGAGGAAGGGCAACCGTCTCCGATCCTATTAACAGGTGCTTTCCCTGCTCTTTCTGCTGAGCAACTCCGAGCTTTAAATACTCCCATCCATCCCATCGAGATCAAGAATGTGATTTTTGGTATGAGTTCGACCAAAACCCCGGGGGTAGATGGTTTCAACGCTTTGTTTTTCCAAAAACAATAGGCTCGGGTCGGTCCTAAAGTTACAGAGTTCATTCAGGCAGTGTTTTCCGATGATAGGTGGGAAGCGGATCTTAATCACACTCTACTTGTTCTTCTCCCTAAAATCCCTTCTCCGATCAATTTTACCCAGTTTCGCTCGATCAGCCTTTGTAATGTTCTGTGTAAGGCCATTGCCAAAGTCATTGTTCGTCGTTTGCAAAGACACATGGGCTATCTTGTGATGGACAACCAATGTAGTTTTATTTCGGGGCAGCACATTACTAATAATATCATTCTTGCCCAGGAAGCCATCCATTCTATGCGTCGGAAGAAAGGGAAGAAAGGGTTCTTCGCCATCAAAATGGATCTCGAAAAAGCCTACGACCGTCTTCGTTGGGACTTTATTCGATCCACTTTGGAGGAGCTTGGTCTTCTAGCAGCTCTTATCAGGGTCATTATGAAGTGTGTGTCTACGGTAACCATGCAGGTGGTCTGGCAAGGGTTACCTTCTGCTCCTTTTAGCCCCACGGGGGGGATTCGTCAAGACGACCCCTTCTCCCCATACCTTTTTGTGCTATGCATGAAACGTTTGGGCCACCTTATCTCGTGTGCAGTGGACTAAGGGCGTTGGAGACCGCTTCGTTTGAGTCCTATAGATCCTCCTCTCTCCCACCTTTTTTTGCCGATGATTTGGTTCTGTTTGCCGAAGCAACAGATGACCAAGCTCACGTCATAGCGCACACTTTGGCGGACTACTGTCGGGCCTCCGGCCAGAAAGTTAGCACTGCCACGTCTAAACTTTTTTTCTCAACGAATGTTTAGCCAGCAATGGCACAACGCATCAGTTCACTTGCCAAGACAGCTCTATGATAGCTTGGAACAACTTATGCATAACTTTATCTGGGGGTCTTCGGGAGAGCAACAGAAAATGCCCCTTGTCCGATGGGATGATGTGTGTCAACCTAAATCGGTCGGGGGGCTTCGCCTTAAGCGTATTCGTTCTTCCAATGATGCCCTCCTGACCAAAATAGGCTGGGCTCTTCTCACGCAACCTGAGGCTTTATGGGTGCGAGTCGTCCAGGCCAAATATCATATGGCCCCCCACCACATTCCTGACTCGATTGATCGGCCTGGGGCGTCCTGCTTTTGGAAAGGCCTTGCGGCCATTTGGAGATTTGTTCTCCAAGGCATTAAATGCCAGCTCAGAAACGAGCGACATATCTCTTTTTGGCAGGACAATTGGGTTACCAACTGGGGGCCGCTCCAGCAGGTGACGACCTCTCTCATTCCGGAAGGACTCCGCTTTGCTAAGGTAGCCGACCTCCGAGAGAAGGATGGGCAGTGGAAGTGGCATTTATTCCAACAATATCTGCCACCTCCAGTCTGTTTTGATATAGCACAATCCTCCCCTACTGAGCCCCCTGTGGAACAAAATACCATCTGATGGGGCTTTATGACTCATGGGCGTTTCACGGTGGCTTCCACATATGAGTTGATTAAAGACCAAGGCTTGGCCCAGCCTCACAGAATCTGGGAGTTTATTTGGAAATGGGCGGGACCCCAGTGCATCCGCGCCTTCCTATGGCTTATGACCAAGGACAAACTCCTCACCAACCAGAACTGAGTGTCACGTCACATTGCGGTCGACAGTAGCTGCCCTGTTTGTGGGCAGGAAGAGTCCGTCCTTCATGTCCTTTGCGACTGTCCTCGGGTCTCCCAAGTCTGACGTTCTTTCCCCCCAGCAGCGGCTGATCCCGCTTTCTTTCACCTGACGGTGGAGGACTGGGTGCACTCGAACCTACTACCATAAGGCCACGGTCGGGTTGACACCTGGGCCATTATTTTTGGTACCGCGTGCTGGATGTTTTGGACATGGCACAACAAAAGTTTGTTTGATGATGAGTTCACTTGGCCGACAGATGGGCATCAGGTGATTCTGGAGTATGTGAGATGGATCGATCGGGCCAGAGTAGTGGCGGGTTGTGTCTACCCTCATCAGGGCATTCAGGCCAATACTCGGATGGAGTGGAAGCCACCACCTGAGAACTGTGTCAAAGTTAACACGGACGGCGCCTTTCACCATGGGCATAGCCTCGCTTCTGCTGGAGGCCTTATTTGCGACTGTCATGGTCAGTGGTGTGGAGGTTTTCTTCAGCAGATTGGCAGCGGCTCCCCTATCCTCGTCGAATTCTGAGGCGTCCACTCGGGTCTGACTCTAGCATGGTCCCTCGGCTACCGCCGTGTCATCTTAGAAGTGGATTCCCTGGAAGTCATCAATCTTCTCTCGTCTCCTTCTTCCACTATTGATGTTCCTCATTTTTTGCTGTCAGGTACCCAAGATCTTCTACTCCGAGATTGGGAGGTGTAGCTCACGCACGTGCTACGTGAAGGGAGCCAATGCGCGGATCACCTGGCACACCTTGCAAGGATGGCGAGCCCAGGCATCCACATGCTTCGGGACCCTCCGATTCTCTCTCTGGCGCTGCTGCACCGGGATCGACTTGGTATGGCGTACTGCCGTGCCGTGGTTTAGTTAGTTTCTTTCAGTTTTGTCTTCCTTTGTAACCACAAAAAAAAGTGACAAAGCCTGCTAATGTACAAGTCTTAGCCACTAAGACCCTGCTTAATGCCTTGGCCTATTTATGAAGACGCAGCCTCTCCTACGCGACATCAGCCTATACCTTCATTTACATTGGCGATGAGGATTAATATTCTTGACAGTTTCAGTTTTTTTTGTTTCCTTTTAAGAGTGTTAAATTATTTCGCTTAGAGGAATATATTGTAAGAGTGTAGCAAGAACACAA
>JANZLK020001240.1:899802-914815 GCA_026937615.2 Erythroxylum glaucum
ATATGGTGAATTAACTTATAATTAAAGTTGCAGGAAATCATTTGGCAACGGAGACAGTAAAAAGCTAGCATTTTTGACAGAGAGAAACTGAAGATATTTCTTTTAATCGGGGAACCAAATATAGAACATTTTATCTTTCTCTGTCTGTAATCGTTATATTCCTTGAGAGGTTGTTATCATCTGAATGACTACTATAACCCAAGAAATTTGGAAAAACAAACCGAATGTTCAAATAGAAGCCTGCATAAATAGAAATGATCAACATAACTTGAGAAGATAACTTAGGCATACAAGAGAACCACTTTATTATGAAATCACAAACCTGCTGCCCAAAGCCAATATGTGGAATGTGTGTACATTGGAGGCAATAAGCTTGCCATCAACGGAATTGCAATGCAGGGAACAAACTGTACTAGGATATATGTATGAAGGCTGTCGAAGAATCTATAAAACTCCAGAGAAAAGAAAATATCATGCGAAATACCAAACTAGTTTACATGTGCAAAGGCTCTACTCAGAATAATCCTCATCATTCTGTTACTCAATTACAGACTTGTTTTCATAATGTAAAATATAATCCAAAAGAATGACATAAATATGTGAAAAAGAACATATAACTCCAATATAGAATGCTAATAACACCGGCCAAAAGAAGACGTATAATGGACACAGTTCCTTTATGCTCATCAATTCTTTCAATAATAAAAATTACTATAATTGAAGTGAATGCAACAGTCATCTGCAACAATCATGAAAAAAAGTAGTAAATTCAGATGTAACTATAATCAGTTCACAAACTGATCAAAGTTGGATTCCCTTCCATTATTGGAAATAACCAAACCCATTGACAAGTGATCCCATACAAGACGAGCATCATTAGGCTTGAGATGGTAATAACCAGAGCCAAAAGTAACGGTGGTTACACCAACGAAGAAACACGTCCAACCCCAAAGCTCACCTCGCAAACTTTAAAAGTTGGCAAAAAAGGACGAGAACTATATGCAATCGACTAGTTCAAAATAGCTCAATTTAGTATATAAATCACAAAATGTATAAAATCGCTGATGAGATCAAGAGACCTACCTGAGTTTGAAGTAATTCCTGTGATAAAGATGCGTGAAACCAATCACACCAACGATAAAGAACGAGAAATTAGAAATAACGTTAAGCGTGTTTGCTATGCCTGAAATTAAAAATCAAGAAAAAATCCGATAGATAGATCAAAGCTAGAGACTTGATTGAACCGAGAAACAAACTTTGAGCAAAGATCACGAAATAATATCATAAAGTACTATAGTTCCTCTTCATTTGGTCAGTAGAAAACATGGAGATTTGCTAAAAACAGGGAGAGAAACAATCAATAGAATAGAGAAGAAAAGGGGGGAAGGGTTTTCTGATTACCCAAAAAATCTCGTTGGTTAACGAAGTCGTGGTAAGCTTCGGATTGAGGAATGGCAGACATGGAGTCTGTCTGACGGAAGCGCAGCCATGGCGGTGATCTGGCAGGAAAGAGCGAAGAAGAATCAAGAGAAAACGAGAGAGATGAGACGAGACAAAATCGACATTAATCAAATAATTTCAGCTGATCATGTTGAAACGCTCCTCTGTAGAGCTTATTCAAAATTAGCTTATTGGGTTGAATCAGCCAACCCAATCAGCTAATAATCAAACACCTCTCATAGCTTTTTCATAAGGTCAATAAGCTGAAATGGGTCAAACAGCTAAAAAAGAGCTGATAAGCTCTTTACCAAACAAGGCCATAAATTATTAGTGAATTGGACAATACAGTTTCAGTCATCTATCAATTATAACACAGAAGTGAGATTGCAATTTAAACGGGGCACATAGATCGTTTTCAAGCTTAAAATTCCCATCAAGTCTCACTGACCCTTCCTTAGTTACAGTGGCATGTGTCCATCTAGTAGTCCAATGAGACATCCAGACACCTCTTGCAATTCACATAAGCTCTTCAAACTCCCAGTCATATGATTGAAGTAGAGTACTATTGTTTTATCCTTCACCTCTCAACGTCCCTTCGTCCTGGTGTCGGTTTGAACAGCAAGTCCCATAATCTCCTCTCGTACCACTTCTTTAGCGCCAGTGATGATCTTCATCCTTATTGGATGTGTAACGTACATCATATATTTTGTAGAAAAAAGTCTCGATCAATTTTGATGATACTTTTCAAGCTAGAGCGTACGCTTGTTGCAATTTTAGTCTCATAGCCGCCATTGATTCTTATGTCAGGTTTACAATAATGTTCGTACATTAGATCTTATGAATCCACGAAGCCAGTGACTAATGACTGGTTTCTGATGACAATGGTCACTGTCCTATTTTATGGGAAGGCCATGTGACCAACTTGTACCCATTTCCACAAATCAGCATCGCCAATACTTTTCTGCTATCCTTTCTAAATACCTAGGTCAAAGAAATTAAAATGTGGATTGCGATTGATACAACGCAATGGTTCCTGGATTATCGTAGTAATAATTGTATAGGTACAATTGTAATCCAAATAACGGTCACTACAATCTGCTATTTGGAAACATGATTGCGGTAATATGCCAGTCACAGTGCTCCTGTTGCTCCTAATTAATATCCACCATTGTTGACATTTTCTAGAATGTTAAAATTTTGGTTAAATTAGCAAATAAAATGATATAAGAAACAATTTCTAGCATCAGATAGTCCAGTTCTCAGCTTCTTCAATAGTTAATAACCCAAGACACTATCCTACCTTTTGTGCGAAGACTCTTGAAGTTATGGGTTAGACCTCTTCCTTTTAGCGCTTGGACCTCTTTTCAGCGTTGCTTTCACGTACGATTCCTCACGGTCCTGATAAATATGGATTATTTAGGTTTGCAAAACAATGTCATATGCTAAAATTAGTTTCAAATTTATAAAGAAACCAAGTGATTATTTTCTGTATATGTGTGTAACCCTTTCTTTATATTCAGAAAGTAAGAGATATGAACAGATAATGTGCACAAGTTTTATCCTGTGATCTACAAATCAAGTTGATATACAAAAGCTGAGCTTCTAAAAGCTTATAGAGAAAGGGAAAGACTATTCAGCGTCAATTTTTAATAAGCATTTCTTGTCTACGTCCCCAACAAGCTGGTCTTCATCTTCTTCTATGTTAAAGCACTATGCTATCTCAAAGATTAAGATACTGTTGAAGACAAGCCAGATGCCTTGCCAGGACTGGATCTTTCCTGGACCAGATGCTTGATGCTTTTTTTTCTTCTTTTGTCTTTTTGATTTGTCATACCAACCCTTTCCAAACTACCATCGCCAAGAAATTAAAGTGAGTGATAAGGCTAAGTAGAATGACTATGCAGTCCACAAATGTAAATAGAATGTGATAACGCTAAGTAGAATGACCATGCAGTCCACATATGTAAGTAGAATGTCTTCTTTTGATTTTAAAAGCAACAAAAGAATATGGGCCAGCTTCTATCAGCTTTCTGTAGAAAGCAAATCTCGACTTTGTTGAACTATTCAAAGTTACGTTCAACTCATAGACATAAAGCATTGTTCATCACGATTGGCATGGCCTTTGGTGGGATCATTAGATTAATTATAGAGAAATTTCCACTGTCTTTCGTATTCCTCAATTTTCTTCGGTCATTTCGAGGCCTAAAATAAGGTCCAGACTCATACAAATCATGCCTATATGTTCCACGGGTTGAATTGTTGTTACAAACCTGACAAATGGCTCAAATTTCTCGTTTACAGCTCCTATCACTTTCAGTTTTGGTTTCGGTTGCCACAGTAGTTTATGCTACTTCCGGTGATGTTGGGACTTACATTATCCACATGGACAAATCCGCAATGCCAGCCCCGTACTCCTCTGAACATCACTGGCACATATCAACTCTATCATCACTTTCTTCACCGGAAGGAATTAATCCAACCCATCTCTACACCTACAAGCACGTGATGAATGGCTTTAGTGCTATTTTGTCACGGTCTCATGTTGAGCAACTAGAGAGTTTGCCAGGCCACGTTGCCACATACAGGGGATCATTTGGCCGCCGCGCGACCACCCACACCCCACAATTTCTTGGACTAAATAAGGATGGAGGTCTATGGCCAGAGGGAAAATATGGCGATGATATAATCATTGGGATTGTTGACAGTGGAGTTTGGCCTGAAAGCGAGAGCTTCAATGACTATGGTATGCCTCCAGGGCCACAGCGCTGGAGGGGCATATGTGAAACTGGACCTCAGTTCAATACTTCTCATTGCAACAGAAAGCTGATCGGAGCACGCAAGTTCAGTGAAGGAATGAAAAAGGTACGAGGTAGTATATCAACAACTTATGACTATGATTCTCCAAGGGACTATGAAGGTCATGGAAGTCACACAGCTTCCACCGCAGGTGGTAGCTCGGTGCAAGGTGCTGACTATTTCGGGTACGCTAAAGGGACAGCAACCGGCATAGCACCATTAGCTAGGCTTGCCATGTACAAAGTCATGTTTTACTATGACGAATATGATTGTACAGCAGCTGATACACTTGCTGGAATGGACCAGGCCATAGAAGATGGAGTCGATGTGTTGTCATTGTCCATCTTGTTCGATGAGACACCATACGATGAGAACCCGATAGCCGTGGGAGCTTTTGCAGCTCTGAAGAAGGGTATATTTGTGGTGTGCGCAGCCGGAAATGATGGCCTACCGTACACTGTTCGAAACACAGCTCCTTGGATCACATCAGTTGGTGCTGGTACGATTGATAGAGATTTTACAGCTACTGTGACGGTTGATGAAGGGAACGTATCTTTCATTGGAAGTTCAATCTATCCTGAGGACTTGCTTGTTTCCAAGGTTCCTGTGTACTACGGAGATGGAAATCGATCCAAGGAGATATGTACTCCATACTCCTTAGACCCAGGAGACGTCGAAGACAAGTACGTGTTCTGTGACTACGATGAACATTTAACAACAAAGAAACAAAGAGCAGAAGTGTTCAGAGCTGGAGCTATCGGGGCGATCTTGAGTTCTAAAACAGGCAAGTTGCTCTGGCCTGATCAGTTCGGAAGGCCATTAGTGGTTGTGACCCCAGAAAATGGAGAGCCGGTGAAGAGATACTTGATCAATACTACCAATACTACAGTTACGATCAAGTTTGGGAAAACAACAGTAGGTATCAAACCTGCTCCACAAGTGGCACATTTTTCATCAAGAGGACCTAGCATGGTTTCTCCATGGATACTAAAACCTGATATATTGGCTCCCGGTCGTCACATTTTGGCAGCATGGGTTCCTAACAGAGGCTTTGTTCCCGATAGTAAAGGGGAATATTTGGTTACCGACTATGCTATTCCTTCTGGTACGTCAATGGCATGCCCTCACATAGCTGGTATAGCTGCACTTCTCAAAGCTGTACATCGCGATTGGAGTCCAGCAATGATCAGGTCGGCAATGATGACAACGGCAGATGTTACCGATAACGCAAATGGCCTGATCACTGATGTTGTCACTGAAGTCGCCGGCAGCCCTCTTGACTTCGGATCAGGACATGTAAATCCCAATAAGGCCATGGACCCGGGCTTAGTATATGATGTCGGGGTAGAGGACTACATCAATTACTTATGCGCTTTGAACTATACACGCCGACAGATTCAACAAGCTGCAGGCATCTCCAATTTCACTTGTGAACATGCCACTTTGGATCTAAACTATCCTTCTTTCATTATCATCTTGGGTAACACTAGCACCATCTCTTATAGGTTCAAGAGGGTGTTAACTAGTGTGGTAGATTCTGTCTCTACTTATCAGGCACAGGTGGAAGCTCCTAAGGGCATGGAAGCTATTGTGCATCCATCAACAATCACCTTCCAAGGGAAATATAGCAAAACTGAATTTAATCTAACAGTGACTATCAACTTGGGAGTAGGAAATAATATTTCTATAACGAAAAGTGACAATTATCTTGGAAATTATGGATTTTTAAGCTGGCATGAAGTTAATGGGACGCGTGTTGTGAAGAGTCCCATTGTCTCTGCATTTTCTTTGTAACAAGTGCTTCCGGCTTTTGAACTTTCTCAATATATGTACTGAACTTAGTAATAAAGTTTGATTTTAATCTTAATAGTGAAGATAAGGGATTTTCCTTTTGTTTTTATCACTTGTCATGCGATTGCTAATTGCATTTATCAAGTTACCTTTTGGTTCATTGTTTACTATAAGTAGTAAGGCTTCTTCTGCTGCATTTTCATCTTCTTCAAATTTTGCTTTACCTTTGTTCTTAAAAAAACATTTCTAAAAATAATGGTCATGCTTGCCATACAAATAGCATTCAACTTGGCCGTTGTTATTGTTTTTCTATCCAAATTGCCTGTTCTGCTTCTTCTTCCTTGACCATGTTGAAAATTTTCACTAGAAGAGTCTTGTTCGTCTCTTCTTCTTCCTTGACTGCATGTATGTCCATGACCTTGTCTGCTTCTATTTTCATATGCAAATTATTTTTTTCCCACTTTGCTCCTTGTAATTGTTTTTGGACTTTAAGGATAACTTTGCCAGTAAGACTTGTTCTTCTTGTCGTGATTCCTCCTTTCTTCATAAGCTAGTAAAGATCCACTTAACTTATATGCAGACATATTTCCACATCTTTGAATTATTCAATACTCATTACCACAAAATTAAATTCCAAGTTAGAGACATCCTAGCTAGGACCTTCTCCACAACTTGAACTTTTTACACAGTTTCACCAAGCCCTTTTCATTTAATTCACCACTCCTACAACTCTTCTGAAGTACCCTTCACCCTTCGTTAAGAGTGTCTCAAACTTCGCTGTTAGACTTTAAACTTACAGCTTGTTTACCTTGACAACCCCCATCACCGAATTTAGGGGAACCTTCTTTGATGGGACTTCATTAGCTATTTTCTTGAACATTTCTTCATCTGAACCTTAACGGATGATGGTATATGCACTATGATTTTTCTTCTTTGCTTCGCCAAGACTTCTTTTTCAGCTCGAATCAAGTTTACCTAATCTTAAAGCTCCACTTAGTCTTTGTTGACTACATCTTCTATGCCTTATCAACCAATTCTTTTTCTTGTCTCTCTCATACAAAATGATACACGACATGACTATTTATAATGCCAATAAAGAATTCTAGACCAACCAACTTAAAGACACCTAACGATAGACTACAAAGTGAAAATCACTCTTAACAATACAATAAAATCTATAAATTTTGAGAGAAGATTCGAGTTTCTGTGAAAGTTTGCCACGAAAAAGTTTAATTGGTTCGTCGCGGTAAAGCCAAAGGTTGCCGTGGTGAACTTTGGCATTTTCGCGCAAATTTCTCCTTTCTGGAATTTTTATTATTTCGTCGCGACGAACTTTCCAACATCGAGCATACTTTGGTGTTTTGAACATAACTTTTTGTGTAGTTATCAAAATGAAGTAATTTTTGATTTGAAATAAACTACAGACATAGGGCTACTGATTTTGTGAAGAAATAAAGTTTAAATTCAGTCTCTAAGGATATCAATGTTTGGAAGGAAGTTGAGATGAGAATATTGTTTCAATATAAGAGCAATCTGAAAATGCTTGGAGTATAACTTTCGGATTTCTAAACCAAATTTAATGATTTTGGTGTCATTAGAAACTTAAGACGATGGGGAATATGTTTCTAGAAAGAAGTGATGTTGAATTTAGTCATTTTCCTAATCATAATGATCATGGAAAAGATGACCCGAAAATATGAATTTTGAAAGGGTCATAGTTCAATTTTAGCATGTTTTTTATTATTGAAGCCTTATAAATTTATATTTTAAATGTTTTTTGAATGAGAACTTGGTTTGTTATAGGAAACCAAGCAAGCCCTATCTGAGAACAAGAAGAAAGACAATATTGAACTTAGATTGTCAAGCGAATTTAGGTGGGTAATATATTTATAGTTATTGTGTAATTAGGCAAATTCTTGCCTATGTGTGTGTATGTCTAAATTGCTTGATTTGTTAAATTGTTGTGAAGATTGATAATGCATGAGGACTTATGATTATGATATACCTTGAAAGAGGTTATAGCCTTTTGAATTAAATAAGAAAAAACATGATAGTATAAGCATATGATAAAATGAATATATGCCTTTGTTCGGGCGAGAGTGGAACCATTTTGTTCGTCACATGCACGTTGACAAGAACCTTCTCCCGGTTTCCCGCTTGTGGCATATGAGCTACGAAATGGACTCATTCTGTTCATGGTGTAAACTCTGGTTTCACCATTATGTTTCTATGGAACCCTCGAGCCATTTGTTTGTGCCTTACATCTTTAAATTGTCAAGTATGATATATTTGAATGTGATGTGTTATGCATTAACTTGCTTAATTGAGTTCTTGAACTTTATTGGTCAATGATCAAATTGCTAGAATAGATTGAGAATGCTTGAATTGCTAAGTACATATACATATGTATGCTTGAATTTGTGCTAGTTACTGATGGCTATATATATATTAACCACTAAGTTGTATAGCTCACCCCACTTTTCCCTCCTTAGGTGCAGAACAAGACGACAGTTAATCCTTGTAGGGCATCGAAAACTCCAAGATAGTTAGAGACTTTTGTACTAAGTTAGTAACTATTTTAGATAGCATTATAGGCATATCAACATTGAGCATAATTTGGTGTTTGTATTAAGCTTGGATATGTATGATGTTATGTAAGTAAAGTTGTTTAAACTCTTTGGTATTATAAGGACATGAAGAATTGAAGTTTCTTTTGTGTGTGAGTATAATTAGCTTGTGGCTAGATTTGAGTGTTGTGGTTGTTTAAAATGTTTGTGAAATTTCAGTTTCTGAGTGTTTCGCCGCGATAAAGCCAAGGGTCGCTGCGGGGAACCTGTCCGAAGGCATCTTTGCCGCAGCGAATAGCCACTTTCGCCGCAGCATTCTGAGGGCATCTTCGCCGCGGCGAGGAATGACGTTCACCGCAGAGGACTCCCCTTTGCTGCCACGCTGAGATTTCTTTTAAAAGAAATGCTTACCACCCTTCATTCACACTAATGCCATGCAACTATCCCGAATGGTCTTCTCGGTCTTGAGACCCGGGGCAAATATCTGATGGTATTGGAATCGATCATTGGGCTCCGAAAATGGGGTCTAACACTACAAACATAGAAGGCTCATAGCCATTATTCATTGTGTTAGGGTTATGTTAATATAGTGCCCTAGAAAGCAAGTGTATTTACATATATCTTAATCTTCTTCTAGATATTTTTGTAATGAAAATATTTATTATTAATAAAACAAAAGAGTTTGGTTTTATTTGCATGAGCATGTTATAACTAGTCATAAGGTATTCGTAAGGAATATATATAAACATAGAGATGTATTGGAAACTTGCATATTACTAAAGTCTAAATTAGTTAATTCACAGTTGAATAATCAAGTTGGTCACTTGATTATGGTTTAGATTGTAGTGTTGCGATTTATCTCCTTGTAAGTAAAGGAGTTTACTTCAAGGGAATGATAAGTTTCGTATCATGATAGTAGTTGTGTAACATCCCATCACCGATGGGAAGGATAAAATGGTAATTTGGGACGGGTTAGGCATGTGAAAACCTATCTAAGCATGAACATGCATAATATGGCCTCTATATACATATGAATAGCAATTTTTACACATGCACATGATTGTACATGCATTCATGACAGTTTCTCGGCA
This sequence comes from Erythroxylum glaucum, assembly GCA_026937615.2. Lineage (NCBI taxonomy): Eukaryota > Viridiplantae > Streptophyta > Magnoliopsida > Malpighiales > Erythroxylaceae > Erythroxylum > Erythroxylum glaucum. The sequence goes on from JANZLK020001240.1 coordinate 909,488, forward strand.
TATGTGTTTATTATGAAAAAATATGAATTTGTGCTTGAACATGGAATTGGAGTGGATTTTTGTGTGTTTTACATTTTTAGGGAATTTTAGCACTTTTTCTGGAATTTTTCGAAAAAAATTTTTAGACCGAAAAAAATCGCTAAGCGACGGACTGGTGGGATTTTCGGTATTGGAAATGACTGTCCAATGGCACTGAAAATTTTGATATATGATTTTAGGATTTATTACTTTGAGCCATTGGAATTTGAAGAGAAATTGGAGTAGAAATTAACTTGTTTTTGGAAAAAGACCTGAGGAGTGCTTTAAACCAGGACAAGTGGCAAGTGACACATGTCACTTGCCTACTTAGTCTTATAATTAATATTTTTATAAATACCCTAAAGTGGGAGAGCTTCCACGACAATCTACTTGAAAAAGAGTGAAAGGTGCTTTTAAAGGAGATTTTCCTCCTCTCACCCGTAGCTCCCATTTCTTCTTCTTTTTCTTTGGTTTTCTCCCTCTTTTTGGCTAGAATTGCTACTCATCTTCACTACACAAGAACCACTCCTATGTTTTGTGCTTTCTCCTCTTTGTTCACAAAGAAAATACTAACCTAAACCTTAAGGGTGATGATCGTTAGTGGTTGGGAGATTTAGGAAGTTGGTGATTTGAAGATTGGAAGCTTGTTTAGGTGAGAATTTATGTTTATGTTCTTTAATTTGGTAGTTAGAAGCATTAATTGTGATTTATGGTGCATTAATTTCATGAAGGTTGTGTGTTGATTGGTTGGGTATAAGGTTATGTTTGTGTAAGGATTAATGATGTTTAACATGTGTAGTGTGTGAATTGTGTGTTTTGAAGTGGTTTTAATGATGTTAGATGATTAATTCTTAAAAGGCAATGATGGAGCATGTGTGCTGGAATTTTGTGGGTTTTTATTCAAGTGAATGTCTTGATGAACTTGTGGCTGAATTAGAGACTAAATTGGATGCTTATTGATGTAGGAATGGTGTTGGAATGAAAGGAGTTGTGTTAGGTATAAAATCTAGAAATTTTACTTTGTGTAGGTCTCAGATTTTTGCTCATAACTTTTGATATAGTTATGCTATTGAGTTGAGGTTTAGCTTGAATGAAACTTGATAAGTTTGGCTAGAATTCATATGAAGGAAGTTCTGTCCAATTGTGGCTTGAAAGGTTTTAAATTTTTCCTTAAAAATGAGTTATGTGTGCAACATGAACAGTAACTGAGAAATGTGACCTGAAACTTTGATGAATTTTTCTATATTGATTTAGGTTGAATTTGTGAAATTGGTCTTAATTAAAGTTGAAGATTTACTTTTTAGCTTTCTATCGTCACTAAGTATGATATTTTTTGATGTGTAGGTTGAAAGTTATGGCTTGATTATGTTCAGATGGTAATTGATGTACAAATGTGTTTTGTGTGCGAATGGCTCTAAGTGTATAGTCTTGTGATTTTTGTGTTCTGAAGCTAATTGTGGACTGTTATGATTGGAATTAGCTTAATTGATCTTCTGGAAAGTTGTAGAGGATTGTCTTAGCTTTGCAATGAGGTATGATATGCAAATTTTGGATCTAGGGATTGTAAGTTATGAATTTTTAAAGTTTGGCTATGGTTTAGGTCATGTGCTATTTTAACACTCCTTAACAGGGCAGCCACATAAATGAGTGAATTTGATCTAGTTAGAGGTGGAATTTGGTTCTAAGTCCTTCATGAGAATTGTATTATATTGTCTGATCTTTTTATTGGTATATGGTATGGAATTTTTCGCCAAGGGTATATGAAGATATGAATTTTGGAAGATTCTGTTATTGTTGAGAATGAGACTTATATAGGTAGAAGCTTTGATTGAGAATTTGATTTGTTTAGAGATTGAATTAGCTTCCAAGTTTCTCATGAAAGTTGTATAATATGTTTTGATCTTTCTTTTGACATAAATTTTGGAATTTTTGGCAAAAGGAATGGAAAGTTATGATTTTTGCAAAATGGTATACTGTTTTGGGAAACATTGTGCAGGCAGTAACGTTGGTTGTATTTGTAACACCATTAGAGATAAATTTGGTTTTTGTTTCCTTCATGAAACTTGTAGAGCTCTCTTTTATCTTGAAATTGAAACCAAGTTTGTCCAATTTGAAGTTTGGAGTAAGGAGTTATGACTTATGAAATTTGGGATGTCGGCAGATGAAAGAATAAAACTTCCAGTCGGTCACTGTAGTCGACCTAGTCGACTACAACCTCCCACTAGTTGACTAGGACATTTATGTTTCCTGAACTGACCTCTCTCCACTCTTTTGTTTATAACTTTTTCTGTCTGACATCCGATTGACCTGATTCTCGAGGCATCGGAGTCGTGAAATAATTAATTTCATTTCTATGTAACATTAAGAAATTTTAGAGATAAAATTGACATGGATTGGTTAGGTCAAAGTGAGGGGACCGGGTAATTATTTTTTTTCATGTTTTATAAATAATTGGACCTATAGAGGTCCGAATTGAGTGTTTTTGGTGTCTTTGGATTGCTATAATTTAGAGGACATTTATGTGATGGATATTTATGAAATAGTGCCGGGAATGTCGTAAACATGCATCGTACATCTATGTGCATCAGTAATTATAATTGTGCAAAATTATTAATCTATGTGCAATGTATTGGATAAATGGGTTGTGTAGGCTAAGAGTTGCAGTCAAGCGTTTCTAGAAATTGGAAGCAAATGCTAATCTGGAGCATACTGTGAGTAGATCGAGATGGTCTCCTTTCATATGTTTTCTGTTTGAGTTTATATTGATTGCCTACTGAATGTTTCATATATAAATGGTGATGAACTGTGAATTGATTGTGAATTCCGAACTGAAGGTTCGATGACTATGTATTTGGGAGAGTTCTGATATTAAAGTGCTACTTGAATGTGAATTGGACGACCTGTGTGTATTTTAATGTGATTGATCAATGTGTTTGGCATGTGCATTATATGATTGGTAAGTGCCGAATCACGGTCCGATGCATTTGCATATTATGAGAATGTGTGCCTCTCCACTCTACCGTTGAATGCCAGACTACGGTCTGATGATATGTAAAAGTGGGTGAATGGGAACATGCCAATATGATTAATGCATTTCATTGCATAAACGTTTGAAATATAATGGCAGTTGTGACCCGAGGAGCCACCGATTAGAGCTTAAAGCTCAACGAGTGAAAATGAGCTTCGAGCTCAAAAGTGATTCAGAGCCTCAGGCTCAACGTTTAATGAGCCCTGTATCCTCCAAATGGATAAGGGAAAGTTATTAATGAGTCCTATATGGGACAGTTTAGGCACTCGTTCACAACAAAATAACAAATGAAAAGTGAGCCTCATGTGCATTGCATATGCACAATATGACTGATTAAGTGTATCGAATGTGAAATAATGTGAAATGTGAAATAACGTGAGATGTGTAAATTATGTGTTGGGTGACTGGGTGAGCCATCGATGATGGTCACTCACTGAGTTCGCAAAACTCACCCAAAATTTGCAATTACTTTTCAGGACTCAGAAGAATACCCCGTTAGGTAACGGGAGTATATCTATGGCATGTGAGAGAAAGAAGAGGTTAGGATCAGTTCGCGTCTGCATTGTGTTTGTTATTTTCGCACTGATTTGTATTTTCTGCAAATAATTGTATTTTGTGTATTTGCGTATATTATTTGTGTATAACTTTCCGATTGAAAAAAAGGGTTTTGCAAAAGAAATTGATCAAAGTGTGATATGTTTTGTTTTTGGAATGGGCTAATCGAACTTCTGGTATGTGAAAAACAAAATTGGCAACTACTGTATATGAAAATGTTTCTAAATAAAAGTGGGCCCAAATTTAAGATTATTGATTTTTCACGTACGCTTGAAAAAAAAAGTTTTATACTGAGTTTTTGACGAACTAAGTGATGTAGCACGCCACCCTCGCGGGGCACGGAGTGGGGTGTTACAATACATTAGTGCTATCTAATAGGTTTCTCATAATCATTCATAATTTATTAGTTGTCTTTTCTAAAATTGTATATACTAATAGCACCGGCATCATATGAAATATCAAAATAAATGCACACCATACACATAAACACATATAGACACATATATGAATACATGCACATGCGTACACGCGTGCACACGCACACACACACACACACTCATTCACTCTCTCTCACACACACACAAATAGACAAACATATGCATAGGCATTATAGTATTAAAAATGAGAAATATAACCATTATCTAAATTTGTCTTTACTAAGTAGTCAACTGAGAACTTGAAACAAGTTAGAGTAAAATACTAACTAGTTTAGCAATTTTCATGCGAAATCTAGTTAAATAACTATTTTAAGTAAGATATACTATTAATTTCATTTTATCTTGAAATATCCCCACATTGAAAGTCTTTACCACATTTTACAAATCTTTCTTTTCAAACTCACTACTTAACACCGATTTCATTTTATCAATCTTAGCTTGTATGCTTAATACAAAAAGTTTATAATTTATATATAACAGCAATTAAATGAAGGATTCATTATAATTTCTTTTGAAGCACACAAAATTATCATATTTAGTTTTATAATAATCATAACTAATCATAAAATAATTAAAAACATTTATATCATTACTTTACTGGCTATTCTAACCTATACAAAGATTTATTTAATAAGAAAACATGATATTCTTTTTCTTTTATAGCAAAGCCTTATGGCATGCAATAAATTTGTTTTGACATTAATAAGTGCCAACTTAAATTAACTAACTATGTCAAGAGAAAGCAAAACATAAATAGGTTTATCTTATACAATAGGATAAAGCGCATTAACAAAATTAACTCATTATATACTTTTACTACTAATCAACCCTTTATTTCACATTTTCTACTATGAATATACTGGTATTCTTCTTAAAAATCCATTTACAACCAATAATCTTCTTCTTTAGTGAGCTTTATCAAACTTCCATGTACATATTTTCATAAAGGACTCAATCTCCTCATGATTAGTTACTAATCATTACTAAAGCATAGACCACCAAATTGGTTTTAGCAAATCTTTGTAGCCTTTTTCCCTTTTCATGGCTTCTTTTGTGGTACATTTTCATTATCCTTTTCTTCATTATCTTGAAAGCTAGAAAAGATCATATTAGGTTCAAGATGAAAATGTTATGGGCCTTTTTATTTTCTTTTGACTAGTTTCTAACTAAATCCTCAACGAGCTCTCTTGATATGTATTAGGGGAAATATTCTCCTAGTTTTGATAAATCATGAAATTTTCATCAAATATATAGTTCCTATTTATTGTAGTTTTTATCACTTATAAAAAT
>JANZLK020001241.1:111072-129704 GCA_026937615.2 Erythroxylum glaucum
ACCAACTTTTTAAAACCTTAACAATTCTTTTCAAAAGGTTATTTTTATGATGTGATATATCTACTAAATATCACGCAAATGTCAATCTATTAGCCATATCAGCAAAAACTAAGATTATTAACAAAATTGTTAATATTCACTCAATTGAAAATTTTAAAAGCTCGGAGACTAAATTGAAAAAAAAATCTCAAAAGGTTAAACAATTTAAAATTGGTTATCCCTTTAAAATAATCGAGTCTTAAATTATTTGAGACCGTGAAACACACTTTCATGTTCTTAATTTTGTAGTATTATTTTTATTTTGCCCCCATCAATAAGATGTAATTCTATTATAAATAGTTTGCCTCACTAAACAAAAGTTCTAGCTCCAACAAGAAAGAACAATCCTTTGTACACGACATTATCCTTGTAATTTGAAGCTGGTGAATTACGACTTCATTGTGTCAAGACCAAGGTTGCATAAACACCATTGTACTCTTCAGAAAAGAAAGTTTTGTCCATGATGAGATTTGCGGGTCTGTGAAACTGTTGTCTGTGTGTGTAAGGGAGCGGGCAGTAGTTACAAGCTTTGAACTCTTTGAAAATGGAGGATGGCAAATATGCTTACAAAGAGAAAAGTTAATGCACTAACTACTCCTTTTAGTTGCAAACTAATAATACATCTACAGAGCTATATGTAGAATATGATTCTGAAATAGTAACATAGAGGCTTGGCTAAATCAGTAGAATAGGAACTAGTGAAGGCTGTTAGCATGAGAAATGTTGACTGTCTTTTTGATTCTGTAATCCTTAAGATGGCTTCAAATTTAGAGGTCCTAAAAGTGCCAGAACTCTTACCATGAAGCATTAACCATTTCGTGAAGCTTTAGTTCATGGCTCTCAGCATCTTCCTGTAGAATCTCTATTTCAGCATCGAGCCTTTCCCGAGTTTCCTTTAATGATAGGAGCTTGAGTTCAAGATTTTCCATCTCCTCGTGTACGCGAGCTTGCTCTAGTCTAATTTCTCTGCATTCAGTTTCTATGGCCTCTTCTGATTCCATAGCAAGGCTCATTAACCGATTCAACCGAGCACGTAGGAACCCCACATTCATGCCCAACAGTTCAAAGCCTTTCAAAGTCTTATCCCAAACAGCATAGTCAGCATGCGATGTGGAAAGCTTTGAAGTTCTAATAGCATCTGAAACGTTCACAGTTTCAACAATTATTTCAGCAACCAATTTCTGATTCATACTACTGAGAATATTTTCGTGCAGGAATGAGGCTTGTGAACAACATAGCTCATAGTACTTGGCCCAGTGATGATCAGAGAGCTCAGAGTCAATAGCCATACCATTAACGATAATACTGAAATTTTCAATGCCTTTAATGTCTTTAAAACTATCATCAGGTCCTGAAGATCTTATAAGTTCCAGAATTTTGCATCCATTATCCTTGCTGTCATTCTCAGATTGATTGGCTACGTGCCTCTCATTCGTTTCTGATACTACTAGGCTCATTTCATGTTTCTCTTGAAAAAGGCGTAATGGAAGAACCTCCAAAGGCTCGGCCTGCTTATGGCTTTCGATGTCCTCCTTAGCCTCGTCTTCTTTTGTTAGGAAAAGCAACAAAGAGAGTTTATTGAGTGAAATTTGACGAACCATTTACAACTTCTGAAGCAGTCAAACAAAGAACATACCAGACTCTAAAATTTTTTCTTGATCGTCCAAATTTGCAATGCCGAATTCTTCTTCTCCTTTGGCTGAACCATTCCCTTTCACTACATACACCTACAAGAATGGTGTTCAAAGGAGCTATTACAGCATATGGATATACCAAGCATAACAAAGACCTGCTTGATGTACGAGTTTAAGAAATATGAAGTAGAGTTCCTGTCTGCTTTGATTCTATGATCAGTCTTTATGGTGCGAGGCTTCACTGTGCATGATCACCTTCCAGTAAGCATTTTGTTTGTTCAAGATCATGCATATATGTAGGCATCTGTGTACTCAAGGAGTTGAAGGGTGATTGACTCTAACCACACTATTCATAAAATATGGTAATCTTAAAATTTTGAATGTGTAGTTTCGGAAGTTTAGGCAAAGTAGATGGGGAAGGACTTCTATAGGAATGATGGGTCACTATTCGGTTGACTTTCAGCCGAGACTTAGGAAGTCAGAAATCAAAGTAATATCATGCTTCAACTTGCTTTCAGGTTATAGTTCCACAAAAATTTGTTGAATTGTGCCTTTCCAGTAATTGCTTCCAGAAATTACAGGCATGAAGTCACCATGGGGAAGAGCTTTACTAACCTCTTCTTTCCACAATTTAATGTTGAGAATGTTTAGAAATGTGAAAGAAGTTTATTAATAAACAGTGACAGCGAACACTTTTGAGGATGACAAGAGCTCGATAATGTCTTGCAGATATTCCAATTAATAGATCGTATGCAATGATGCAAATGTACACATAAACTTAAACGGGAAACGTACCTTAAACCTTAAAGGTTGGAGCAAGTGGAAAATTAGCACATCCCCCTCTACCAGTCTGTTCGCGCCACAGAATGCTTTCCATCCACCACTGAGTGCTGTCCTTTCTGCTATATAGTTTGTTATAAATTCTTCCCCATTTTCATTTTCCAAGAACACAGTCGTATCATTCCTTGGCAAATGCATCTTGCAGAACCGCATTGGAAGATGCTGTTTAGGAAATAACACAGAACTAAATGAGAAACATCTATGTATCCATGCCAAGACATCATATGTTTATCAAATTATAGTAACTTTCAGAATACCATCCAAAATCCGACAGTCACATTGGACCTGACCAAAGCTTTTGCAAAGCTAGGAAATTCTGCCTCTAAAGTTGACTGAATTGCTTCTGCCTGCTCCATTGCAGGGGACTTGTTCTCAGCAATATCATAGGCTTCCCTGACGGCGGTTCTCTTTCTTTTATAGCTTATAAAAGTATATGGACTAGGGAAATCAGCATAAGAACATAAACCATTCTGAGATCTTAATATTTCAGATCAAGCAGACAAAAACAAGACAAGAAAAGAAAAACTTAAAATAGGATACTTCACCTTTTTGACTCCTCTGATTTCTCATATAAAACCTGCATACATTGAAAGACCTGTAGTTAATTTCCCGTATGAGAAGATCACTTAGGACAGAAGTTCTTGCATTTGTGCTTCAATTCAGAAATATTTTCAGTTTACTAAGATACCACTCTCTGATGGTTGCTGAACCATCCATGTAAGGGAGACAAACAACATCATTCAATGACCAAACTAAGCATATACTTAATTTCCTCAATCAAGTTCATCATCACAACTTAACTTCCAAAACGCCTAGCCTCAAGATGCTTATTTCAGAACATTCATATCTCCTATGCTGAATTCAGTAAACTTCAACAAACTTTCCAGCTTAATACGCTGAAGTCTTTAGTTAAGCTGGAAAAGTATTATCTGGAGCAGCGTGCATCAGTCCAAAAGCTCAAACAGAACTTAATGAGAAATTGTATCAAATAAAGAATCAAACTAGAGTAACTGGGGTATGGTTTCTATCGCCATATTACCAATAACATTTTCAATACATGGAAAACTGCAAACTCCATAGTTCAAATTAGAACTTGGGCGGATAGAGCCATCTCAGAAAGCATTACCTAGAGTAGGCCTCTAGAAATGTCTGACGCTGCAGGTGTGAGTTAAACGTTCTTAGTCCTTAGTTTAGTACCAACGAGAGCGGCAAAAGATGAATTTGGATTGTAGGTTTTTCCAGTTCTGTAACAATGTACCCGTAACTTCCGAGTAAATCGAATAACAGTAGTTCGATGATATGCAAGACCTGACACTTTTACTATTTTCCACTAAATTTTATGTCAGGGTTCACCGATGCTCACCTTTCACAAAGCAAAATAACTTAAACCAGGCAGAATACAACAGGTACAGGAAAGGAATTAAAGAACTCTTTAAAGCAATGCTTCTCTGAGGTAATAGGAATACAAAGTTAGCTAAGAAACAAACCTCAATACAGGGGCTTTACTGAGCTATATCCTCAAATTAGCGAAAATGACAGCAATTTCAAGAACACGAGACGCAACAAAGCCAACCAGGAAAAGGGGTCTTACGATTTGAGTCCTTCGGTCAGGCTCCGGAGGCTCTTCATGGATCTGGGTCATCGTTGTCCTGGGTCCATGTGACTTCCTTTGCTTTTTCTGGCAATGAACAAACCAGATTTGCAGAGATCAGCATGCAGAATCAGGCATGCAACATAAAGGAAAAAAGGAGGCATAAAGTTAAGGGACAGACTCTGGGATAGGAATGAGTGATTGTTTGCCTGGATTGAGAAAGCTGAGAGGGTGGTGTGAGCTGTTCTTGTTCTTCTTCTTTGCGATCCATGTAAAGCCTAATCTTTTTGTTCCTCGAACTTCAGCTATAGTTTCTATTACAACTTCTACCTTCAGATTCCTATCCTCGATAAAATGTTTGCTGACATAAAACTAATGGAAAGCATGAAACGGCCTGTTGCTTTTTAAGGGCAGGGCAGTGTCCTTGTGGTAAGACAAAGATTTCAGGTCAGGAACATTTGGTGTAGTGTATGTAAAGGCATAGCGTCTTCAACTGTTCTGTTACAATTTATTACTGTTCTCTACCCACTTTCTTTCTTTCTTTCCCGATCTCGTTCTTGCAAACGTCGGAAAAAAAAAAAGGAATTCTTCCAAAAACGTGTATCTATCAAGTTCTTGCTTGGAACAGCGGATTACTAATTATGCAGGATCAACCCTTTTGTCCCCTGTTAACTAGCCTAATAAGTAATAACCCATGTATTTCAATGTCACATCCTTTAGTGTTTTGTACCTGAAGAAGGTGTACCATTAAACACCACCAAGATCAATGTCCAATCAGTGAACATGATAAGAAACAGGATTTTCTAACAAGAGTCCTGTATGGTTAAAGAAATGTTTTCTATGTAGTCTTGAATAGACATTGGAATCGAAATGTAAACTTCGGACACGCTCAAAGTTCACATTTTTCATGACACCCATGTCTGAAAAGAGTTTAAGCTATCCTAAAACGTGGAACAAAGATGTGGGGTTTCGCGGGCTTGATCCAAAAGTATAGTATTGCAATTATCCCTTCATGTCCTGCGAAGTTTTAGGTCAGACATTGGAATCCTTAAAAGGTATAATACACTATTGTTGTGTATTCACCTTTGCTCATCTTCATGAAAGGGACACATAAGATGGAAATAGAACACTTATTGGAAGCTGAATGTAGATTTAATGCACTAGGGTTGGAGGATTATACTTGATTGACTTTAAGACATGAAGACTTTATAGATCAAACGATTTAATTTTGTTTTGGTCTTCCCATTCATTTGACTCAATATCTTTTGGTCTCACAATTCATTTGACTTGATACATAAAAGCTATGACGTACATAAAATTTGATGGATAACATTTATTGTAATTGCAGGAAAAGTCACAAGTAATCAGAATTTACAAAAATTTTGTAACTTAGCAAAGTTGGTTTTCTTTGAAGTTGAAGCATTGTCCCTTCTAACTATAGAATAGAGAGAATTGAAGTGATCAATCATCATTTCACCACCAAACCATGACTTTAAAACCTTATAAAGCTCTAGCCTCTAGCAGGACCATAACTTTGAGCACTTAGGATTCAGCCATAGGACGTAAGAGTTCTTCAGCATTCCCCATGCTTAATCAGAACACTGTAATAATATGAAACTAAAATGATTGTTCCCATCGGATGTTTCTTCTACATCATGCGAGGGTTGCTTCTTCTGCATTATACGAGGGTGTTATTACTGTTTCTATGCAAGCGTAAATAGCTGACACTGGATTCCATTAGTGCCAGAAACTTCCAGGACTACATTAAGTTCTAAGCCCTCATCTTCTCCTCTGCCATCGATTCTGTCAACTCTTGGTTTCTTTTTGTTGGCTTAAGAACCTCTGCAAACTGTAAGACAATATAGCACGCGAAAGGCCAAACACTTGTCCCTGGTCAGGAACAATCGTGGCAATGTTTTACGAGGTGGAAAGACTATTGCAGTCGCAGAGATGACATTATACAGGATAATTTGTATCATAATTATGAAGATTTTAAGTTGGTTTTCTACAAGTGAACAGAATTAAAATTCTTATTTTCTCATACAATGCGAAAAGATTTAAATATATTGTTTTTGTAAAGAATTTCAATTTTATTTAATGAATATAAACTTATTATAATTTCAATCCACGAAAAATGGATTGTATGAGACCTTCCCAAGTTATTATCAGAGGAGTTTTCAGTTTTCTGGCAATCATATATCCGTAGGGCAAGTATTTACAAAAAGAAAATGGCAACTCCAAAAGTTTTAACATATACTGAGCTATGTACACTAAATATTGAGCTTCGTTTTCTGCTGAAAACGAGAGGAAGAAGAACATTGATACACTATAACCTCGTACCTTGTCATCTTTTATAACATAGCACATGCCGCATATGATCAGTGGTGAATTTCCCATCGTCGCGTCTCATACATAACAAGATCCGTCTCCTCTACACATACTAAGATATATACATTTAGAGCAGTCAGCTCCTTCCCTTTAATATGCATCTCTGTCTGACCAACCAGTTCATTACAGTTAGAAGTAGCTTCAACAAACATCAGTTTTCAGTATAAACAACTTGTTCTGCCTGTAAACCTCATCTACCTGCCAATGGATTAGCCCAAGAGATATAGGGCAAGAGAATACGAACATTGTTGCCTTATGAAATTCCCAAAAGACGTCTCTTTGTTTCTTAGTCTCGAACTTTTTTTCTATGTACAGCACCCTTGGGCATCAAATCTGCTTGAATTTTTATAGACTTGAGATGGATGCACATGAAGCCAGTAGCAGAAAGATAGTAAATATAACATCATAATCTTGAACGACGAATGCATTTGATGCCCTGAAATGGTAAGCGCCTATGGGCAGAAGCAACCGGTTGTCCATTCAAAGAACCACCAAATATGATATCCCAACCTTCAACATTCTTGGGGACACAAACATCAAAAAGCATCTGGCCAAGAACACTACTATGTGCGCTGATGCTTGGAGGTTTTGGTACATATACAGATCTTTCATTCCTTTCTTCTTGTGAACGCTCTGACTCTCTAGCATGATATTCTGCTGAACTTGGCACAAAAAAATGGTCACCTGGGCCAATTGCAACTCTTCTTAAGCTTTGGTTTGAGGTAACTGCTGCTTGCTGTAGGTCACAAACTAGTTCGGATATATTATGATGTCGGCCTCCAAGATGTTGGAGTCTGTGAGAATAAACTGAAGCTGCCTTTTCAAGCAAATTGTTCACAGCAGCCCTATACTGGATTGGATAGTGTTTGTAATGACCTAAATACCATGGAGTAGACTAACCTAAGTTTTAACATTCAAAGACAATAAGCAAAATAAACACTGATGAGGCGTTGTTCCGTGCCCACATATAACATGTCAAAGACCATTTCACACTATACATGGTGCTGGGATAGAAGAAATAATGAGCAAATACAAACCTATGTGAGAAGAGCCCTTCCACTTGACGAGCTGAACGTCTGCACCAAGGGCCCGTAGACCTTGACCAAATTCACAAATGATTTCATAAGGTGCATGGTTGTCGTCCTCTGAGCACAGAACTAGATATGGAGCACCCAATTCCTGAAGATTAAAGAAGAATGTGGAGATTAAACCTAATGAAATGGAAACTTTCAGAAATCTTCAGGAAATATGCAAACATACAACTGAGGAATATAGTGTCTGCCAGTACTCAGCTCGTTGGTACTCAAACCTTCTCAGGTACAGACTATCTAGACCAGTAGCGATAACTTTTGCAACCCAAGACACAAAATTAGAGGGACCGTGCATTTTCTGAATTGCAGGGTGCAGAAAAATTCGGGCACCAAAATCATTCATAAAATCCACTGGGCAAGAATCATATACATGCCCAGATAAACAGTTCCGCACTAGTTGACATTCATCCTTCACAAATTAAAATAAGTTAAAAGAAAGATTTAGGAATGAAGACTTGCAAGTGAGTAAGAACAGAAAAAGATAAAAAGAAATATACCATGTGGGGATGAGTTTCACATGTTCCTTGTAGTATCTGCATCATGTACATTAAATTAGAATGAGTTCAACCTCAAATCCAAATCACAGATAACAGCACTCTGAACAAACACTGATTACGTTAATTAAAAAATATTACCTCAAGCACCTTATACATGCAAGCTTTAGAACCCCCAGAAAAAGCTACAAACACAACTGGACACGGTCTAACCTTTAGCTCCTGCACCAGAGAGCTAATTATAACACATTTCCTCACCAAATCAATCCAATGAATAGTCAAGCTAAAAGGAGTTCCTTCTTTAAAGACTTCTTCTTATTTTGATATTGAACTGATAGAAATTCAACTAAGATTGGAAGTTTATGGATACTGAGAGACATGAAGCAGAAAACTAATCATAACACATTTTTTCACCAAATTAATTCAACCAATCGTAAACCTTAAAGTTACTTTCTTTTTTCTATATTTCGGAGTCCTTACTTTACAGAAACACAGCTAATATCAAACTGCAAGCAATTGCACATGCCTACTGTATGACTGACCTCAATCAGCTCATGGAGGATAACAAATGCTAGTGAAAATGCCCTGTCAGGACAAAATCTGCAGGAAAACTCATCAGAAGACAAAATTTTCAGCCAAATCATTTACAAACATATATGAATATTTACATTGAAGCAAGCACAAAGAGATAGAAAAGAAAGAGACTTACGCGGTGAGGAAATCGGCATGAGAAACAAGTGAATACCAACCAAAAGAAGAATACAAGTTGGTGAAGCTCTTCAACTGCTTCTCCTGAATCGAAACCCAACCAAACAACACTACAATTCCTCTTTGGTTCAGCTCAAACACCTTGTCCTTTCCTTCCCAGTACACAACACTACCACCCCCACCAAACATTGCTTTGCCCGTCAACGAACTGAACTCCTCTTCTCCAACGATTCAGCTCAGCTCTCCCTCCTCAATCGGAATTTTCCATGGACGAATCAATACCGCAACTTATGGATTCAGATTTTTGTGTCCTCTTCTCCTTTTTCTACTTATATTTCTGGCGATCCGTTAATGGACACGTCAGATCTGACGCATCCTGTACAGTTTAGTGATTCGCCTCTTACCTTGCGCCTGTTGGTATTAGCCAAAATAAAAGGCCTCACGTGCTTGATGTAACTGACTCAGGGGTCCCACACAATGCTCATCTTCCAGGTCAGCTGCTTCTTACATTCTTGAATTATGACAACCATTATCCAACTTAATACTTATGGGTGTTGGGTATAGATGTCCAAATCACATTAACATATTTTATCACACCCAAGCACGGATCTTAAAATATTCAATAGACCCAATTTTTTATTTTTAAATTCTTAATTAAGTATATAATAGATTTTAATCAAATCAATGTAAAAGATTACTTTTGAAAATATAATTAATACATTTTAAGCTTATTATAACAAATACATTAATTATTATGATAACTTGTTTGACGTTTTAAAAATTATGTAAAAAATAATTAATATTTTGTTGTTAATGCTAATTGTCTTTATCATATTTGGTTAATGGACAACCTTCAAAAAGCACTTACTAAAGTCCCATTGATATAGTGGAGTGACTCAAGCTGGACTCAGAATGCATGATTCCAACTTACTAAAATCCACTTTCAATCAATAATATTTGCCTCGGTATTAGTTAAAGAAGAAGTAAGAAAAGCCTCATCTCTGCAGAAAATTTTGATTAAGTCAAGTGTAACACTAGCTGATTGGCTGCTGAAAATTGTGAGGTTTGTAGAATTGTAATGAATAAACCATCCTGCAATTTCATTGTTGAAGGATATGGAACAGTTTTAACATGTAGTTCCTGGTACAGTTCACAAGGTATTCTCAAACCTTAACAATTTCCATCCGTGTCTCTTCCTCCAATGGATCTCTGCAAGTAATCTCAAAAATCTGTGTGGTAATTTTCCGGCTTATACCACGGCGAGAAATCTATTCCTTTGCTTTTCAGTTTTTCAGTTGCAGGGCCAATTCTCTCCAGTAGCTGCATTTTCAAAGAAGAACTATTTATTATCAATCTCAAACCGTTGTTTCCAAACCTGAACTGGCCTGGTTGGTGCTGGAAAACTCGCAAAACATACCAACGGCTAGTTGGTTCACAGTCAAGACCTAGCCTATCTTTGAATCAACCTGGCCTTGCTCTAAATTTTCAATTGAATTCAGGTTCACCAGTTCAGCTTTGACTGTTCAAAGCCTGACCAAATAAATATTGTTGCTTTTCATTGCACAGGTAGTTACCACTAAGTTAGAGCACTGACTGGTATTACTGTTTTCATTTAGCTTATACTTGAAGCATATTTTAATATATATTAGAAACTGATTCTTGAATGAAGAAGGGTAAAAGGATTGATAAGAATGTTTTTGTTTGATATAATAGGCATTGAAGACTAACCTTAGCATGTATTACACCATTGGATACCAAAAGCGATCTATCAAACACGCAGAACTTTCCACCGTCCATGCAAGTTACTGCTCCACCAGCTTCTTCAACCATCTGCTTGTAGACAAAAACATTAATATAAGCATGTGTTAGCATCTTTCTTGTGTCCTCTTCATATCACTTAACATCAAACTGTTAGACCACCTTTTATAGTTCCTTTATCTATGAAACAAATTCAGTCAGCCACTATTGATGGGTATAGGTAAGAATTTAATAAACTAGCTAGATAACTTGGTATGATATCAAATAAACAAGCTAAATGGTCCCAATTCCATTCATTTTTAAACTTATTATTTATTTCCCCATCCAACAGAATTTCCATTAGTATCTGCACACTAAGGAAAAAGCATTTTGTGAGTAAAGAACTGTACCAGAACACCAGCAGCCATATCCCACGGTTTTAGGCGATATTCCCAGTAGGCTTCTACAATTCCTAGAGCCACATGACACATATCAACTGAAGCAGCACCAAGCCTTCTCACGCCCTAGATATTGCAATTGGAGAAAGAGACAGAAGAGAGGAAACGACAATAAGGTCACATGTGACAGTAGGAAATAATACGTGATGAACTAAAGTGAGAGTTAATTTCAAAAGACCAACAAAGAATAGTACCCTGCTGATATCAGTGTATTCCTTGAACAATTCAATGTTAGTAGCCCAGGCATCATCATGATCATATCCAAAACCAGTCACAAGAAGGGATTTCTCAACCTAAAAAAGTATGATAAAGGTTAAGAAAAGCAATCTAAAATGAAGCAAAAGAAAAACAATGTTCTAGAAAAAGAAGCAAAAGAAAAACAATTTTCTAGAAAATGAAGCAGATTGGCAGCTATTCCATCATTGCTTGTATTGTGTGGGCATAACATATTAACCAAGCAATCTTCAATCAGAATAACCATTACTCACCCGATCAGTTTGACTAACGTGAATCTTCTGGCCATTACAAAATGCTCCCCCTCCTACAAGAACCAGATATAATTTCAGGCAACATAAACAAAATGAAGTGTTTCTTGCATATGTTTCTGTTTTATGTCTAAGTATAGTGGACACAAGTTGACGCGATTTATTACCACTGGTTGCAGAAAACATCCGTGTATTCCATGCCATAGGGCCCCCAACAAATTCCACCTAAAAACAAGAGTTACTAATCATCTTCTACTTGTACTACATCTTTGTTCATATGGAAGGAATCAAAAGAACTTTGCAAAAGAGAACTTTAAAGGGAAATGTACAACTTTGGCTAATGTCTGTGTTTGGAGTTAACTTGCTGCTCAGGGAATCAAGATTTCATGAAGGTACTTAATAATACAAAAGTGAAAAGCAAATATTCAATCGGGGAAACAGATCATTACCCCAAATAATTACCAAGTTTGAAGAAGGTTCTGTGGCTACCAAATAAATTTAATTGTTGAATTCAGCATGAAAAAGAACAGAATATTTGAATGCAATAAGTCGGACATGGGTCAAAAGAAAATTTAGAGTTACATGAACTCTACCACAGTGGCAGCAACAGGTTTTCCTTGAAACAGAACTCCCACAGAAACTGCAAAGCTAGGATAACCGTGTGCAAAATTGGTTGTTCCATCTGCGGAAACATTAAATTTTAGTAATTTCAAGTAAACAATTGATAATCCATCTATTTCATATAATCAACTCAATATGCAGATGCAAAGGAATAGATAAGAATGGAAGCCTCTTTCCCCATAACCTCCTCCCCACCTCCAAAATACCACAAAACAAGAAGAAACAGACAGAGCGTTGCTTCATTAATTGATTCAGCTACATAAACCCAAAGAGGAAAAGAAGGAAAAAAAAAAACATTTTGTCTCTCCATTTCCGTCTATAGATAGGCACAAAATTTGCAGCAAAGACATGCCTTAAAAGGACTTAAGAAGGATAAACTTCAAAAGTGACAGATAACCTAAGTTCCAGAAATAACACATTTATGTATATAACCTAAGATAAAACTGGAGAAAAAAAAAACAAATGTAAAACAAGCCAAGAGCTGAGGGAAACGAACCCAGTGGATCAATGCACCAGAGATAATCAGATAATGTGTCTCCTATAATCCCTCCCTCCTCTCCAAGAATGAGGTGATCTCCAAAACTTTTTCTTACAACATCTAATACGGCAGCTTCACTCATTTTGTCTGTGCTGCAAGTAAATTTATATGAATGATACTTTTATGTGCTTAGTTGAAGAAGACATTTATCAAAAGATGTTCCACAAGATCTATGAGTACGCCAAAAAGTTTTTAAATATAATCAAGGTATCTCACTGCTCATCCACACCGTTAAAAGGCACAATCATACACTGCCAGCTGCAGCAGATAATCGACCACCACCAAATTCTAAGGTAAAGCATCTCAACATTCTCGTGGGTATCAAAATACAGCTTGTAAGAAGTAAGGCAACTTATTAATAAAATTAATTTTGCAACATAACAGCACACATTTTGTAGTCCTTACTCGGTTACCAAGTCAGTCAGTCCTTTATAAGATATATTCCGAGGGTTATTAACTGCATCCATCACCACCTGAACAGATAAAGAATACACATTTTGGTATTCACAGGAAGATAAATGGCACATTAAGAATCTGATATAATCATCAAAAGCAATCTGATAATTACAAAAGTTACAGAGCATGAGAGAACACAGGAATTGAACCTCAGCCCCAGTCTTGGCAGCTTTCTCAACGACTTCAATAAGTTGCGAAGATGGTATTGGCCCCGTTGACAAGGCACCTACTCTCGGGTACTGCCTTTGACCGGGAATTCCCGACAAGACAGCTTTTGTAGTCAGGCTTGTTCTCAGTTTGGCATCAAACAACCCAATTCTTCGATTGCCTTGTACAGAATTCTCATGCAATCTCATCGGAACACATTGGTTTGAGCGACTAAAGGGTGGAAACGATTTGGGTGTGCAAGAGAATCGAAGAGGAACACTTGCCATACTTCAAAATTCAGAAAGAAGCAAACTTTTTTTCTTGTTCTAGCTGCTTTCAGTTTGTGATCTCAAAAGCTCCTCACTTGTAACACTGGTTTACGAGTGTCACCAAAATCTGGTTTTGTCCTATCGTGGCGGCAGTTGGTAGCAGCCCAAGTTGGACTAGAAATGGGAAAATCCCTTTGATTTTGATTAATTATTACGTTGTTGCTACTTGCTCGTTAAATTAATTCCATATCAATTTGCTATTCTATAGTTTCTTATGCAAGTCAAGAAATTTATATTATTTTGCTAATTGTATAATAAAATTTCAAATTTTGATGGTTAGGACTAAGGGTGAACATTCGGATAATTCGAGCCCAATTTTTACTGTTCAGATCCAGCCCGAATTATCCGAAATTCTTTTCCCTTACCCGGCCTGAACCCGAACTTTCAATTACCCGAACTTACCCGGCCCGATTTACCCGAATTACCTATTAGGGCAGATTCTTGACAACATGAGTACCAAGTTGCTTATCGAGGAGAATTTCATTATTTTGTCACTTTCTTTTTCTCTATATTTCATCTTTCCTTTCGAGGTTTGCTTTATCAAAATATGGAACGAGGAAATTTTATAGCTATATTTGAGATAAATATTGCATTTTGCTTCCTACCATGCAAATAAGAGTTTGTACAGAGAAAAGGAAAAACCTACTTTACCAGTAATCCCAAAAAGATCAATTAGGTATGGCTTCAAACGGCATACATAGTAAACATTCACTTGGTCCCCTCGGCATGCCTGAACAGGCATGTGATTATCTACTCTAAAGATAAATAGTACATAATAATAGATCAAATGTTAGTACCAATCCATCCTTTTGTTAGTTTGATGGACGACGGAGTCCAGGTATCTGCAACAAAATCGTTTGTCATCAGATGGAGCTCTAAAAGCCATTTCTGAACATTTCTCATATAGTTTGGAAAAGGGTATACACCAACCTCAATTCCTTTAGGGCCAATACGATTGCGAGATATAAAATTAACTATGAGTGCTGCAAACTCGTCAGGAACATCTTCCTGCAGACATATGAATATTCTAGTGGTAATAATACTAACTGGAAAAAATTGAAAAAAAGAAAAAGGAAGTAAACTTTCCTCCTGTGGATATACTAGTAATGGGTACCTGGATTGCATGCCCGGTATGTCTCACAACCACCATTTGAAATTTTCCTTGCATTTGTCCAATTGTAAGAGTTCTGTTGCACAGCAGTTGCAAAAAAAAATCCTTAGATCCACATGTGGGCTTGAATGACAAAACGAACAGGTATACCAGTTTACCTGTCCAGTCTGTCTGTTCCTGCTAACAGTAAGAGTTTTGGAACAGGAGATGATAAGAACTTCTCTGAAAGGCCTTCATACCTGCACATGTTCAAACTAATTCATTAACATTTTAGAAGTAGAATTGTGGACTTGTGAAAGAACATGAGCAGAAGAATGGTGCTCCTCGTGTCTTCATTTTAATGAAAATGTGAAAGGGTTTTCAACATGCAGTCAAGTTGCTAAGAAGATAACTAAATGGCACTAATACTAGCTCTTATAAACGGGAGGCTTAAAGTTCACAGTTAATTAGGGATAAACGTTTATAAATGTCCTTGTCCCTGATGTTTTTCACAGACGGTAGAATTATTGCCAATAGAATTTTACCAGCTTCTCCAATATTGTTCTGTTTCCTCTAGCCTTGCTCGATGAACATAACTGCAAATCATTAGCATACCAGTTAGTTCTCACAAAACAAGGACTAGGTACGCTACTTTAGTAACCTGTGATATTTTAAGAAGAGTTATCCGTAAATTCCTTATCTGTACTTGTGCCAGAATTGCTCACCATTTCTTTGACTCGTCATACTTTAAAGTTGAAGGGATGGATAAACGAGCAGAGTCAATGTTCCTTAAAGAACCCCCCTTAACATTCCACTCTATCTGCACAGAGATTTTGATTTGCAATCCATTAGATAATCTCCAAGTGTATCCAGTAATCTATGGCTTCATCACAGAAGAAGGTATACCAAACTCTTCTGGATCCTAGATGAAAATTCAATATTGAAAATAAAAAGTTCATTGGTTTGGTATTGAATACGATCTGCGGGCTAAAAAGTTGAATCATTAGAACCACAGTGAATTATGCTAGAGAAGCTCAATGAGCCACTGCCAATTTTCACTCTTTAATCTCCTACTTCCTCCGATTTATATTCTTCAAAACCCTTAAAAATGACAAAATCACGATGTAAAACAATAGAATTCAATAAAAGGAATAGTAAGTACTGCTTTTTCTAAGCTCGAAAAATGATGCATCCTGCTTGATAAGATCTTTTGCATGTGAATCAATGAAGCCATGGCTGTTCCCTGAAGTTCGTAGCATGATCGATTATCATCATATCAACATAAGTCATCAATTATCAAAAACAAAATTGGAAAGATATGATAAAAAAATCAAACCTCTACAACATCAACAACAACTAAGCCAGCTAAGCTAGGTAAAGCTTTTTTGGCAGCAACATGCACAGCAACCGATCCCCCCATACTGTAAGAAAGCAACGTGAGTCAAAGGTCGAAGAATAATAAAGATAAAGAAAACTGCAACATAACAACTATGACAAAAGAAACTTAGGATCCACAAGTTTCCACTTGTGAATGGAAAAGATAAACAAAAGAAAGATAAATCAATGTGAACTTTATATAATCATTACTGGACTAACTAATAAATGGTTATTTATTGATAATTACCAACTTCCTTAATCAACTTGTATAAGACAGGTAGTTCTCACAAATGACAATTGAATTAATACAGCATCAGGCATGCACATAAAGCTACTAAGCTCTACTGAAATCTGATGAACACTTTGGAAATATGTCTCTACCGATGATAAACCGCACCCCCCCAACAAACTTCCTCCAAACCAGTCCTCAAACCAGGAATAGGGGGAGGAAAGAGGAACAGAGACAACACAAGGCTCAATGAAATTTATACAAGTCATCATGAAGTAATATAAGCTCAAGGTTCATAACCAAGAAGGGGAAATTTTATGGGAACGTCAACAATGGAGTACTTTAACTATTTACCAAATTGTTTCTCTCTTTTTCAACTCAAGAATATGCAGTATGATCTTCCAACCAAATAAATTTAAAGAAAGAGTAGAACCTGTGTCCAACAAGCACAATTGCAGGAGGAGAATCTCCATACATTGCCTTCAATACAGCCAAAACATCATTGCACATGGTCTGCAAGTGTAGAAGTTCTTCAGTTTGGAAAACCACAAGACTTCCATTGTATAGAAACATACACATGATAATAGGAAACCAACTTCCTTCAATTATATTGAATCATTCTAAAATATTACCTCAACAGATAGATCAAGATCATTATCTGTGAATGTTTTTCCATGGCCTCTCATGTCCATAGCAACTACCCGGGCTTTCTCCTTGATTTTACTCGCTGATATTGCAAATGACAGCCTGCCAGAAAGAATATGATTTATTTGCACATAGCGGCAAATTTCACACGTTTTATACTGCTTTAATCAAATAAGAAAAGTAATCTCAACGAATCAAACAAAAGATGCACTAAATAAAGCAAAAGTTCTTTATTTTCTCATTGTGTTTACCATCACTGTCTTTGTGTTATTTGATCAGGTGAGTGGAGGGAAGTCAACAGAGATGAGTAGAATCAGTTATCTACACATCCATTTGGAAACTAAAAGCTCAAGTCAATCACCAAAATGGAAAACAGGTTGAGATTCAAGAAAATTATAGGGCAGCTGAAGATAAAGGCCTCAAAGATAAATAACCACATAACATAGTTTAAAGTTCCAAAAATCTAACATCCATGTTCTTCCGGTTATTTGTTCTGGTTGCTGCAGTTGAAGTTCTTGCTTTTTGTCAACGATGGGGTTAATGTGATTCTGGGTTGGGGGGGAGTATCAAATGGTGTGACTGTTTTATGTCATTACGAAATCATAACTAAAATGTTGAGACAAATCTTGTCCAATGCACATAGAACAAACTGTTATCACTGCATCGCCAATATCTCAATAAAGAATATATATGTGCTAAACTGTTCCACTCTAAAAGAATCTGGAACGGTTCTAAACATCATCTACATTGAACATCCACTCAAGCTAAATAAAGTTTACATCCCATCAAAAAGTTGAATTATAAAAATGCATGTAAGATCGTCAAAGGCTTCAAAAAAAAAAAAAGAAAACGAAGTCAAACATACCCAGAATAACCACCACCATGCAGACAAAAAACTACTGGTCCTTCCGTTCCTGCCGTATATACATGAAATACCTACAATGGTAGAGAGCACTAAAAGTGTTAACATGGAGAATTTACTTAAAATATTCACATCAAAGAAAACGAGAGAGAATTTTATTTTAATGAAAAGTGAACACTAACATCATTAGAGTTAGTAATGGAAACATCATCCTCTTGGTCAAAGAACCCCCTCCAGTCTAGAGGAGAATACTTGTGTGCAGAGGTCGCCGATGATTCTGTCGAAGACATTGACATCTGCAGAACCAAAACCATAAAACAATAAACAGTAACAATCATTCACTAAAGAGCTATAAAAACAGATGCTTTGCAATAAAGAATCAGAAAAAGAACAAATAACAAATAACAAATAACAAAAAAAAAAAAAGAGTTGCAGAAATCGTATTCAGTGATCGAAACACATAGAAAAAGTTAAAAAGCCATCAACTTTTGGAATAACTGTAATGAAAACTCAACACTTCGTGGAGAACCAAACGGCAACAATATCGAAAATGGAAGAGAATTACAAATCATGAAATGGGAAAAACAGCAACGATCAGAAAGTAAAAGAAGACGGAACAAGCAACTAAGAGCAGACAAGATGGAGAGGGAGAGAGAAGAATACATACATGTAGAACCAAAAAGAAGGATCGGGTAATGGAAGTTTTTAACTGATTCTTACATGAAATGAAGGAGAAGGGGAATGGTATAGGTAGAGCGAGGAAGCTACTTACAGAATTGGGCTTGGTAATGCAATTTTGATTCGGTGATGTGAATACATAGTTGATTCCCAAACTAGTTTCAGTAAAATAGCTTGTTAGACTAAAATTTAATT
>JANZLK020001241.1:186795-197416 GCA_026937615.2 Erythroxylum glaucum
CCACCTTAAAATCCCTTGCTTTAGACTTGCTCAAGATGCCTTTCCTCAAGCTCCTCTTGCCTCCCTTGATCTTCTTCACAATCACAAAAACCCAAATCAAAAGAGATCTTAAAATTAGAAAACCTAAGGAAGCAAAGGCATGAAATTTATCCTAGAATACTCCTGCCCATACTTTTCCTAAGCCATTTGAACCAAAACTCCTTCAAAATTTCAAAGGATTTGAAACAACTAACCTTGAATATCCACCCATGATTTTTGCTCTCTGTCTCTAATGGAAGATCAAATCTTCCTCTTTCTCTTTTCCTTCTTGAAAAACTCTTAAAATCACTCTTCCAAAGCAAAGAAAAGATGAAACCCTAAGTTCTTCTTCTTCTTCTCTTCTTTCCCTCTCAACCGAAACACTCACCCTCCTTTCACTTAAAATTTTCGTTCCTTCTCTCCAAAACAAGACAAAAATGTTTTTGTTTCTTTCTTTCTTTGAATGAAGCCAAAAGACCAATCTACCCCTTCTTGCAAGCCTTATACCTTTTTACCTTAAGTGATCTTCCCATTTTACCCTTATACATGCTTATTCCTTCAATTAAACTCACACCATACTATACTCTAACTTAATCTTAATTTCTCTGTTTAAAACTTTTAATTCCATCAATCTAAGCAATAAAATCCTCCAATCGTTAACATGCTAATTAAACTCTAACCAAAAGCAATTAATAAATCAAAACCTCAAAAATAAAATTGAAATCATGCTTATTCAATAAGAAAGAATTTGGGGGCCAACATTTCTCCCCCTCTTAAAAGAATTTCGTCCTCGAAATTCTTACCTGAGTCATTGAAGAGATGCAGATACTTTTCTTTCACAACTTCCAATGGCTCCCACGTGGCCTCTTCCACCGAATGGTTTCTCCATAGGACTTTGACTAGCTGAACAGTCTTGTTTCTAAGGACTTTTTCCTTAGTATCGAAGATCTTCACTGGAATCTCCTCATAACTCAGATCATCTCTCAACTGAACCTTAAGAGCCTGAATGATATGAGAAGGATCCGATCTATACCTCCTTAGCATGGAGACATGAAAAACATCATGTATCTGTGATAACTCAGGTGGCAGTGCTATCTTGTAAGCTAACGGGCCAACTCTCTCAAGAATCTCATAAGGTCCCATATATCTTGGACTTAACTTACCCTTCTTGCCAAATCTCATAATTCCCTTCCAAGGAGATGCCTTAAGGAAGACTTTTTCGACGACTTCATACTCCATTTCCTTTCGGTGAGCATCTGCATAAACTTTTCATCCTATCCTGAGCTGCTTTAAGCCTTTGGTTAACCAATTTGACCTTATCAATAGTCATCTGAATTAACTCTGGTCCCAAAAGTTTCCTTTCTCCTTCTTCATCCCAGCATATCGGAGTTCTACATCTCCTCCCATACAGTGCTTCATAAGGAGCCATCTGAATGCTCGAATGGTACGAATTATTATAAGCAAATTCGACCAATGTCAAATGTTCATCCCAAGCTCCTTTGAAGTCTATCACACATGCCCTAAGCATTCCCTCAAGGGTCCGAATGGTCCTATCAGATTGACCATCCGTCTGGGGATGAAAAGCTGTGCTAAAATTCAACTTGGTCCCTAAGGCCTCTTGCAAGCTTTCCCAAAATATTGAAGTAAATCGAGGATCCCTATCGGAAACTATGGAATCTGGAATCTCATGCAATCTCACAATCTCATCAATGTACTTCTTCGCTAGCACATACAAGGAATCCGTCTGTTTAATTGCCAGAAAATGCACTGACTTCATCAACCGATCAATAATGTCCCATATGACATCATGCTTCCTACTAGTCTTGGGCAAACCCATCAGAAAATCCATAGTTACCCTTTGCCACTTCCATTCTGGAATGGGCAATGGCCTTAACATGCCTGCAAGTGCCTGGTGTTCAGCCTTGACTTGCTGACACACTAAACACCTGCTCACATAGTCTGCCACATCTCTTTTCATGCCCTTCCACCAAAAATGCTCCTTCAGATCTCTATACATCCTAGTGCTTCCTGGGTGCATGGCATAAGGCGCATTGTGTGCCTCATCCAGAATCTCATCTTTTACTTCTTTGAAATTCGGGATACAAAGTCTACTTCCGACAACCATAAGTCCATCATCTCTAACTAACATTTCAAACTTCTTGCCATTTTGAATTTCTTCTCGGAGCTTACTCAACTCTGCATCCTATGCTTGTAACTCCTTAAGTTTCTCCCTGAGTATTGGCCTCACTCTGAAATTTGCAATTATACAATCTGGTTCCTCCTGTTTCAAGCTTATCCTGAGCTTCGCCATTTCTTCCAATAATGGCAAATAAATCGTCTAAACATGATCCATCGATGCTTTCCTACTCAAGGCATCCGCCACTACGTTTGCCTTTCCTGGATGATATTTAATCATTAAATCATAATCTTTGAGCAACTCTATCCACCTTCTCTGTCTCAAATTCAGTTCTTTTTGACTTAACAAATGATGATCTTCGTCTGCACCCCATACAAATAATGTCTCCAAATCTTCAGGACAAAAACCACTGCTGCCAATTCCAGATCATGGGCTGGGTAATTCAGTTCATAAGGCTTTAGCTGCTATGAGGCATAAGCTATTACCTTGTCTCTTTGCATCAATACACAACCCAAACCCTTCCTTGAAGCATCACTGTATACTGTATAACCCTCCTCTCCAGCAGGCAAGGTCAAAATTGGAGCACTTGTCAATCTGTGTTTCAGCTCTTCAAAGCTCTTTTGACAGTCATCAGTCCAGACAAACTTCTGATTCTTTCTCAACAACTTGGTCATAGGAGCATCTATCATTGAGAACCCTTCAACAAATCTCCTATAATACCCTGCTAGACCCAGAAAACTTCTTATTTCTGCCACTGTCGTCAGTGCATGCCAATTCACTACTGCTTCAATTTTCTTTGGGTCAATATGTACCCTGTCTTTAGAAATCACATATCCAAGGAAAATCACTTCATGGAGCCAGAATTCACATTTGTTGAATTTGGCATAAAGCTCTCTCTCCCTTAATCTTTGCAACACTATCCTGAGGTGTTCCTCATGTTCCCCTTCACTCTTGGAATAAACCAGAATGTCATCAATAAACACTATGACAAACTGATCTAGAAATTCCTTGAAAACTCTATTCATAAGATCCATAAATGCAGCCGGAGCATTGGTCAGTCCAAAGGACATGACCAGAAACTCATAATGCCCGTAACGTGTCCTAAAGGCTGTTTTGCTTACACCAGACTCCTTGGTTCTGAGCTGATTGTAGCCTGACCTAAGATCAATCTTAGAAAAGATCTGTGCTCCCTGTAACTGGTCAAACAAATCGTCGATCCGAGGCAGAGGGTACTTGTTCTTAACAGTTACCTTGTTGAGCCTCCGGTAATCGATACACATATGCCATGTCCCATCCTTCTTCCTAACAAACAGAACCGGTGTTCCCCAGGGTGACGAGCTCGATCTGATGAACTCCTTCTCTAACAACTCCTCCAACTGTTTCTTAAGCTCCTTCAGCTCCGCTGGAGCCATTTTATATGGTGGTATAGAAATTGGTGCGGTTCCAGGAATCAAGTCAATCGCAAACTCGATTTCCCTCACCGGTAGCAAACCTGGTAACTCTTCCGGGAACACATCTGGAAACTCCCGTACTACTGGAAAATCCTCTAACCTTGCTTCATTCAACTTGGTGTCCACAACATGCACCAAGAAGGTTTCACACCCCTTTTCCATCATCTGTTCAGCTAGCAAAGCCGAAACAATTCTAGGCGGTGCTATTTTCCTATTTCCTCAAAAAATCACCTTCTCACCATTTCCTAGGTCAAACTCTACCTCCCTAAGGCTACAGTCCAACTTCGCCTGATACTTCTCCATAGCATCCATTCCCAATATAACATCTAAGCCCTTCAGCTCTAGAGGTAACAAGTCTACTATGAGTCTAGCAACCTCAATAACCAGTTCACAGTCTCTATACACTAGACTGATTATCACATTCCTCCCTAGAGGTGTACTAACAATTAGGGGGCTACTCAAAGGCATTGAATTCACAGCATGTACAGTCACACTTGCAGAAACAAAAGAATGCGTCGAACCAGAATCAATCAACACAAAAACTGTAGAATTGAATAACTGAGCCATACTCGTAATAACTTCAGGAGCGGCTGCAGCTTCCTCTCGGGTCATGGCAAATACCCTGGCTTATGCCTGACCCTGGCCCCTTGGACTCCCTGGAGGGTTAGCCATCCTCATAGCTCCAGAACTGCCCACTTCATTGATTGGTCTGGGTCCCACTGTTTTTGCTCTTCTTGGGGCTTGCGACTGTGACCCCTCTTGCCTGAATACTTGGGGACAATCTCTAATCATGTGTCCCTTCTCACCACATCGAAAACAAGCTCCAAGTGGCTTGAGACACTCTCCTTTATGAAATCTCCCGTAATGCTCACATTTGGGGTTTGTGTATTTGCCTTTTCCCGTCCTTCCTGTTCCTCCCACACTTGAGACTTGCTCTGAAACTGCCCTGGCCTGCTTGTTCTTGATGGGACCACTACTGCCCACCTTGTACTCCTCTGAGGCACTAGAGCACTCATTCCCTTCCTTAAAGATTGCTCTCGGTTCTTCTTTTTCCTGTTCACTTCAGACTTGATGTTCTCAAGCTTTTTAGCCTGAAGTGCTGCGTCTACCAATTGCTGGTAGTCACAAAAATTGTGGATCAGCAACTTCTCTCTTATCCCAAGGTGAAGTCCGCCCTCAAATTTGCGACACTTATCCTCTTCATTCGCCACAATATTGGCCGCATACCGAGACAACTGGGTGAACTTCAGCTCGTATTCACTCACACTCATCTCCCTCTGTGTGAGATTTAGAAATTCTATGGCCTTCTCTTGCATATACACCCTCAAAAAATACTTCCTTCGGAAAGCTTCTAAAAAGTCCCTCCATGACAGCACTGGAGGCACAGCCTGACTGTGGGGCACTGACTCCCACTAGTGAAGTGCATCTCCCTGCAGCAAGCTGGCTGCATAATCCAGTTTCTCTTCATCAAAACACTTCATTTGAATCAGGACCCTTTCGGTCCTCTTTAACCATGCTTCAGCCTCTTCAGGGTTGGTAGTCCCACTGAAGTCGACAGCCCCATACTTGCGGAGCTTATCGTATTGCCCACTCCTCTCCACTAGAGCTGGCACCTAAGCTTGTGATCCTTGGCCCATGGCATGGATAAAAGCCTGGACAAAGGCTTGAAAGAATTGCAGATCCATTTGAGGCATCGGAGGAGGCGGTGGAGGTACCTCATGCTGCACACTAAGTGTCTCAGCATCTGGAGCAGCATAAGTCACCGCATCTTGTGGGACATACGATTCATCCGTACTCCCTTGGAGAAAGCCAGATCAAGTATGAGCTCCTCGAGTCCTTTTTCGAGGCGGCATTTCACTCCTTCAATTTAAAACCATTTAAAATCTTTAGTTCATGCAAAACAGTTTCAAATCATGCAAAACAATTCAAAACAATGCAAGTTGTTCATTTAACACAATGCATGTAGTTCATGTAAAAATATGCATGTTCACCTCATCCTTGAAAACCACCCACTTATGTTCCTAGGAGATCACAAAACCTAGTCGCTCTGATACCACAACTGTTGGACCCCGTTCCCAGAGCCCAACTTTTGAAGTCCTGAAGTTTTGTGCTTATTACCTTGCAGGGTCGTTAACAGTCACTCCACAATCGTGGTGAGCGCACATTAGTTAACCACCAAATTCCTAGGTTGACTTATTCATACAAATTGTAGCTTTAAGCGTTAAGTTTGTTTTGAAGCAAGAATCACCTCAATCGGAGTTATATAACTCAAGATATGCTTCAAAAGCCTAAAAGAGTTCATACCTATAACATGCTCTCTTAACCGACCTCTCACTCACTTTAAGGCAAACTTTATCCATTCAACTTCAAATGGTACAAATTTTTATGGAGTGGAATATATATGCCTTATAAATCTATTGGTCTAAGAATCACCTCAATTGGAGGTCGGATGAGGGAGTTATACCCAAAAGAATAGACTATGTTCACATCCAAAATCAAATTAAACCGCTTTTGGCGCGATTACTATAACTTTCAATATAGATGTCAGATTGCTTTCGTTCTTGGATCATTAGAAAGAAGACATATATAACTACAACTCTTATGAAGACCACAAAATGATATTCGGCCTCTACCTATGTTAAAAATCATCATCTTTTTCGTAAATGTCCGTTTAAAGGACATGAGTCGAGCTTAGGAGGCCAAAATGACCCGAGAATGTACGTTTAACGGACATCCATGTCCGTTTAACAGACATAGACTGGCCAAAGGGTGTTTTTCCACCCGAGAAGGTCCATTAAATGGACACCCATGTCCGTTTAACGGACATTGGGGCTCCCCAAAGCCTCCAATGTCTCTCCAACGCTTCAAATCTTCAACCTAACATCCTTAACACTTGTATACTTCCCAAAATCACTTCTTCGAAAGCCTAAACACTTCATAACAACTCAACACCAAGTTCAACTTACAATAATCTCAAATTTTTATTAAATCGGATTCATCAATACCCTAAATTTTAGACAATCATCAAGGCTATCACAAGCACACAAGTCCAACAAACAACAAGATCAATAGTAACTGTCACCTTTCAAACCTCATAACTTCTTACTCCAAAGTCCTAAAACTTCATATTATACCTCAATGGAAAGATAACAAGATGACCTACAAATTTCATGAAGGATGCAAAAATCAATTCCATCATTAAAGGAGGTAAAAACTCACTCAAATGTACTGCTCCTATAATGACCAATGAAACAGTGAAATAGCCACATGAACAGTAACTGATCTAGGTTTAACCCCCATAAGTTTTTACTCCTAACTCCAAATAAGGCACATTATATACCATTAGAAAGCTCTAAACGTATGCTAAAATCTTCAAGAAGACCTCCCAATTCAAATCAAACACTAAGAAGGTCTAAATCACCATCAAAGGTTTTGTCAAATTTTGCAAAAATTTGACAGCACTTCCTTTAAAAATTCACTATCCAAACTTCAATTCAATTCAACCCAACTCAAGTACCTGCATAAAAACCTAAATCTTCAATCTCTCATAACACCAACCAATCTAAATATCCCAAAGGATCAACTTCGATGGCAGCAACACACTCCTAGCATACTAATCATATCCAAACTATAAAACAATACATTTCCCCTCTTCTTGTCAAATTCAAACCATACAACAATGCATTGTTATAAAACATATATGAATTGCACAAAATACATTAAAACTCAACACTCTTGCATTTATATGAACAATATAAGTTATTACAAAGCTTTAGAGGGCATTTTAAGCCACTTACATCAAAATCCAAAATACAACTTACAAAAGTAACATTTGCCCAAAATGCATCTAAAGCATTGATTTTCAAAAGTTAACTTGAAATACAAAAATATCCAATTCTGGAGCAATGCCTCTAAGCTCAATTGTCAATCTCGTGCTCCTTACTTGGAGATGGGACGGAATGGGAGGGGGTGAGCTTATGCTTGTGGGTAACACGTTTATATCCGGTAATAAGCCAAAAGCCAGCAAAACATTCATGATTATAGCAATTTCTTGACTTTGTTTAACCAAAATCACAATACTCACAAGTTAAGCATTTTTCAAGCTTGTCAACACATGCAAACACACAAACATAACACAAATGGCTTGGCAAGTCCATAAACATGACGAACTACACAATTCCATAAAATGGCCTTGTGTAGTCGTAAAGTTGAGGGAGCCCTAAATGGAGCTCCGTGCCACTAACGAGCAGGCGGGAGAAGCATTGACTTGGTCAACGTGCATGTGACAATTTCTTGGATGGACTATACCGAACCCAAATAACATGTAATTTATGCACTGAAAAATATTTTGCCCAAATGGCACATTCTTGAAAACTTGATTTCATGAGCATGACATATATCATGTGCATTTCTAGCATCATTTCACAATTCACACAATTCAACAACCAAAATCTCATACCAAACATGACAACCATCTTTCAGCTCAATCAAAGCAACAATTACCATACTTGCAAAGCAATTAGAACTTATTTCCAAAATTCGCACACAACCACCCCATAGGGCAAATTTTCAATCATTTAAAGAACCATAAATGCTTACTTAAAAAGTAGTTGGAAAGATCATTTATTACATTTATGGAAGAATATTTAATAGCCTATTAACTCAAATATAAAAATGTCACCCACCTTGATTCCTTGCTTGTAGACCTTGCTCAAAATGTCTCTCCCCTCGCTCCACTTCCCTTCTTTGTTTTCCTTTAACAACAGCCACAAAATTTCATTCAATAGGAATCCCAAATTGAATAACCCATAACACCTAATCACTAAAATTGACTTTAGAAAACTTAAACTCATACATTTCCAAGCTATCTAAACCCAAAGCCACCTCAAAATTCAAAACATTGAAAAACCCTTACCTTGAATTTCACCCAACCAAAGGGGTTTCTTGGCTCAAATGGAATCTTGAACCTTCCTCTTGTTTTTCCTCCTTGGTTTTACCCCAAAACTCCCCTTGAATTCCAAGAAAAAGGAAAGCCCTAACTTGCTCTTCTTTTCTCCTCCCTTCTCTCCACCTATGACCCTCTCTCTCTTCTCTTCTCTCAATTTTCGTTTTCCCTCTCTTCCTTTGCAAGCCAAGGCTTATTTCTTCTCTTTTATACCATCACTAATGCTAAAAAGTCCAAAATGCCCTTATTTATTAGCCTAGGAACTCAAATGCTTAAGTGACATGCCCAAAATGCCCTTAATGCAACCCATCCCTTCTAACACCTCAATTTAAAACACCTAAGCCATTTAACCTTATTAACATTAACATGTCAATTAAGGCCCCATACAAATTAATCTATCAAGACCTTAAAATTCATCAAATCAGTTTAATTAAATTTTTTTAAAAAATCAGGGCCAACAAAAGGTAAGACCAGAAGTGGTGGTGTTTATACAACAAGTTTCCATCTGGAACGATGGGAAACGAATTTGAATCAAACCATTCTAGTTTTAATCCCCAAAATCATAGCCTTTCTACTATGCTTTACAATATTATTTCTAAAGTTATTGTAAATCATTTGAAAGCCCGCCTGGATCATCTAGTGGAGGCGAACCAATGCAGTTTTATACTTGGCAGGCAAATAACAGATAATATTATCATCGCTCAAAAGGTTATTCACTCGATGCAAAAGAAGAAGGGGAAGACAGGGTATTTGGCTATCAAAGTGGATTTAGAAAAAGCATACGACCGGCTTTGTTGAGATTTTATTCAAAACACCTTAATGGACATTGGATTACCTGGGAATTTAATCCGCGTCATTATGAAGTGTGTGACGACAGTGTCTATGCAAGTCACTTGGCAAGGCACCGTTTCTGAGCCTTTCAGTCCTTCAAGAGGTATTCGGCAAAGTGATATGCT
Source organism: Erythroxylum glaucum (assembly GCA_026937615.2). Lineage (NCBI taxonomy): Eukaryota > Viridiplantae > Streptophyta > Magnoliopsida > Malpighiales > Erythroxylaceae > Erythroxylum > Erythroxylum glaucum. Next base: position 196,303 of record JANZLK020001241.1, read on the forward strand.
CTTGTCTTATTTTTTGTGTTATGCATAGAGAGGCTCGATTACCTTATATCGAAGGAGGTGGGATGCAGGATTTGGAAACCGATAAAGCTTATTCGTATAGAGCCTCCCATATCCCATCTTTTCTTTGTAGATGTTCTTGTTCTATTTGCTGAAGCTACAGAATCATAGATGCAGGTGATAGCAAGGACTTTAGAGTCTTTTTGTAAAGCCTCTGGACAAAAAGTTAGTACTGCTAAAACTCAGATTTTTTTTCTAAGAACATTTCTAGAGAAAACGCGCATCGTCTCAGTCACGGTCTACATATTACATGTACAACTAATCTTAGAAAGTATTTAGGAGTTCCTTTAATTCATGAGCATACGATGAGAAATACCTTTCAATACATCCTAGATAATGCTCAGAAGAAACTTGCCGGATGGCGCGTAAGGGTGTTGTTACTAGTGGGAAGAGTTACTTTAACCCAATCAATAATTTTGTCCCTCCCAATTTTTACGATGCAAACGTTAAGACTTCTGAGGCAACTTTGTGATGATTTGGTGAAAATCATGAGGAATTTTATATGGGGTTCAACGGACGATCATCAAAAAATGCATTTAGTTAACTGGGCGGTCATGTGTCAGTCAAAAAAAGTAGGGGGACTAAGCATTAAATGCATTCATCCTTCCAATGATGTATTACTGACAAAGTTAGGCTGGGCTTTGCTTACTAAACCCACAGCTTTATGGGTTCAGATCCTACGGGCAAAATATCATCTAGATGCTTATCATCTACCCCAAATGCTAGATAGGACAGGGGCTTCGGTAATTTGGAGAGGGATATCTGTAACCTGGTCATTTGTATGCCAAGGTATAAAATGGAATCTGGGTAATAGGAGGCGTATTCTCTTTTGCTGGATAATTGGGTCAATGGTTAAGGACCATTAATTTTTGTGGCGACTTCTCAAGTTCCTAAAAATGTTCTTTACTGTTGGGCCCCGAAAATTTTTTATTTTTATTTATTTATTGATTTATTGATTTACTTGACTTATTCTTTATTTTTGCTTTAAATTGTTTTAATTATGTGTGTAGATATATATTTTTATTTATATTTATATTTTTATTGCGTCTTGAAATTA
>JANZLK020001241.1:259233-271773 GCA_026937615.2 Erythroxylum glaucum
CCTACGTCTGCGGGGCCCTCACCCAGATTAAATTCTTTCACTGTAGTTCACAAAAATTACACCAGATTGATCTACCCCGTAAGACCCAATCTATGTAACCGACCCACAACCTAACTACCCGTGAAAGATCTTCACGCCCAATAACACGACCGACTCGTGTTAACCTTGTCAGAGGATTTGCCTAACTATTTTTTTACTCAAAAACAATAACAAATAAACCAAAGAATGACAACTTCCCAGATCTGAAATTACGCAATAATCGGATCATGTTTCTGCACTCACAGATCACACATTCATCAACAGTCGGTCTCCTATAAGTTGCAACCTGCAATCTTCATTAACTGACACAAAGAATCAGCAGCTCACCTTCATGCGTGACCTACTAATCAGAATTCGTTCACTGTATAAAGAAAAAGGCTGCTCACCAAAAGACTAAGCCAACCAGTGGTACACAAACACCTGAACACTTCCACTTACGTAAACCACAAAAACTCCTTACTTATCAAGGAAAACCACACCAATCATGGGCAACAAATAATCCAGTAAAATAACTTCTTTTGTGCGTGATCCACGTGACTTTACTAATCAAGAGATATCCACATATACAGATAATCTTCAAGAATTAAGATTCCTCCGTAAAATAAGACATGTGTTTAACACGGATTCTACTGTGATAGAAATGCAATCTTCAAGATTTATGGTAATTTTTATGTCCAATTTAAAATGCCAAAATCAAATAAAGAATATATAAAATATATTCTAACAATTACGAAACTATAATCGAAATGGAAAAAACGTCAACTTCCAGCAATTCCCTTTCTCATCATGGCTACAAACTCCTCGTAATCGATTCTTCCATTCTACAATATGATCGATCATCCACAGAGAATTAGTTACATGAACTGAAAAATCATTAAAGGAGAAGAATACTTAGAATAGTTTTAAGGAATGCCAACAAAAAATCTTACTTTGTCAGTGTCAACATCATCAATGACTTCATCAATCGTAGCATCATCTCCCATTCCATACTCAGACATGACTTGTTTAAGCTCATCTCTTGTAATAAACCTGATTAGATTAAACTTAGATTTAAAACCCAATCAAACCCTTTTGTAACTCTTTACTAAGCATATCAGAAATACTAACCCTTTCCCTTCCTTATCAAAGAATTGGAAAGACTTGAATAAGTGTTCTTCCTTCTCAAGCTTGTGATGATGCATGATGGCCGTGATAAATTCAACATAATCAATAATACCATTCTTATCAACATCAGCCTGACAGCACACAAACACGAATAAGCTTCTTAATTCCTGCTTTTGCAGTTTTATAACTGATTATAAAGTTGGCAAAACTAGTTCGAGGCTAACGATACGAGCCTGATCAGCCAAAACGACTAAAATGATACTGTTTTGATTCCGATCCAATAATCGGGATCAGGACTACCTGAACCCAAACTGATATATGAATAGAAGAAGAATGGAGTTCATTAGATCTTACAGCCTCCATCAGTTGTTTAATTTCTGGTTCAGGAAGCTTAGATCCTAGTCTTGCTAGTCCAGCTTTGAGCTCATCAGAACTGATTCCACCACTTCTATCCGTGTCCATATTATTGAATATCTGCTTTAGGCCTTTGAGATCTTCCTCTGAAAAGTTCTCTGCTATCACCTTTGACCAAGACCGTATTCAGATAAGCATACAGCATTGTATCCGTCAAATTGAGCCATGTTAATGGAGGATATCAGTTCTGATGAATAAAAGAAAAAGGGAACTATGGGAATAATCAAAACCTTCATTGCGAGTTTCTTCAACTTGTTCATAGCTCTGAACTGCTTCATCCTAATTAGAACAGCACTGTCTAGAGGCCTGTCAGATGCTCCTCTTGCACCCGCCAATAACCATGGATGTTCTGAGCAGAATTTGAATGAAACTGAATATTTTTCCCTCGCGGGTGAACAATTTGCAGATCAAAGAAGAGTTATATATACTTTAATTACCAAGTGCTTGAGAAGCAGTGATGCGTCTTTTGGGGTCCTTGGTTAACATTTTCCTCACAAGGTCCTTTGCAGAAGAAGAAATATATGGCCATGGTGAACTTTCAAGATCGAGATCGTAATCTAAAATGGCTTCAAATATGCCTGTTTGAGTCTCTGTTGCGAAATAAATCCACACAGGGGTCAGAAAGAAAACATCTCTTCTATTTAAGAACAAATGAAAAAGAGAACTTGTTATACTATGAATCAAAAGATGGCGTATACTATCATCTTACCAGCCCAAAATGGAGGCACACCAGTCAGAATAATGTAAGCCATAACTCCGGCACTCCATACATCTATCTCCTTCCCATATCTCCCTTTTATGATCTCTGGAGCCATGTAATATGGACTCCCTGCAAATTCTCTGTACTGTCTCCCTGGAAAATTCAGTTAAAGAATCATGCTTTCCAAACTTGTTAAAGATACTATGAATCATAAACAGAGTTAAGGATTCATATATCACCTTCTTCTATGAACACGGATAGTCCAAAATCAGTTGCTTTTAAACGAGAATCCTCATCTTTGGTCGCAAGCAAGAAATTTTCAGGCTTTAAGTCCCTGTGCAAGACCCCCATTGAGTGGCAATCATGAACTATATTCACAATCTGCGTGATAACTCTAGCAGCTTCAAGCTCGGAGAAACTCCCTTTTGCTGTAATACGATCGAAAAGCTCTCCACCTGAGCACAACTCCATAACCAGATGCAAGTTTTGCCTATCTTCATAAGCACCCTTGAATTCAACAACGTTGGGTTGTCCTGATAAGTGCTGTAGTATCTGAATCTCTAGTTTAACATCTTCAATGTTGGTTCAGCCAAATTCTGACGAGGCTGCACGTCGCCGTTTGGATTCATAAGGTTGATTAGCTCCGGCTTGAAGGTTCCTGCAAAACAAACGAAGGCACGTCGGAGGTTGTGTCCTGATAAGCCCCTCCGATGCTCAAGTTAGTTTTTTGGAAGGTATTCAGGCTAGGGGATCAGGAGAATTAGGATTTATGAGTTGTGTACCTCTATTATGGTCAAGTTATACCTTATATAAGGAACAGATGCTAGGTTTGAGTCTTTACGTATGCATGAGAGACTTCCACCTATAATTGGGTCATGGATGCGTGGAGTAGACCTGGGCATGGTATAGCTGATAGGCGTGAGACCGATCTTTAGGAGATAGACCGATCGGTCCATGGATCGTTGTGATCGAGTTCGGGCCCAGCACGACCGACCCGACTAATAACCATTTCCAGAATATCACAAAGTGGAAAGTATTATGCACTGAATACGTCGATTGTTCGCACTATATTTTTGTTTATTTCATGAGGTGATAATCAAAGATTAAGCCCTAATTTTCGAAATTTCATTTCCAGGAAAACCCTAAAATCCCCCAATTGAACTTCAACAATGGACGAATCCTTCTTGTTGATGCTCTCCAACCTCATACACCTCCAGAATTCCATGGACCCCGCCACCTCTCTTCTCTCCTCCTCGTCCACATCCGCCGCCTCCCCTTCCCTGTCCTCGCAGTCGCCGGCCTCCCTCCTCTCCGCCACCTCCTCTGCAGCGCCTCTCCTTTTCTTTACCCTTGCTTCTCTCCTGTCCTTCCTCGCCTCATCCAAGTTGCACTCCAAGCAGCGAGCCGCTGCCGACGGCGGCGGAAACTCTAACAACAACGCCAACCGCGTCCCGCCGGAGAAGACATCGGAGACCTCTGCGTACTCTGTGGCCGCTTTCCGGGCCCTCTCCACCGAGCACATATGGTCACTGGAGGCTCCTCTGAGGGACGCGCAGTGGAGGTCCTTGTACGGCTTGTCGTATCCCGTGTTCACGACTGTGGTTGATAAGCTTAAGCCTCACATAGCTGCGTCTAACCTCTCTTTGCCGTCTGACTACGCGGTGGCGATGGTCTTGTCGAGGCTCGCTCATGGGTACTCTGCCAAAACGATGTCGGCTAAGTACGCTCTTGAGCCTTACTTGATTTCTAAGATCACTAATATGGTTACTCGCTTGTTGGCCACTAAGCTTTACTCGGAATTTATTAAGATTCCTGTTAGTAGGCGTAGGTTGATTGAGGCTACTCAAGCTTTCGAGGAGTTGACTTCTTTGCCTAACATGTGTGGAGCTATTGATGGCAGTGCTGTGAAGTTGCATAGTGTTAGGAGTGATCATGGTGGTGGAAACTTGCATCGTTGTAGATATGGGTATGATTCAATTTTGTTGCAGGTTGTAGCTGATCACAAGAAGGTTTTTTGGGACGTTTGTGTTAAGGCTCCTGGGAGTAGTGATGATGCTACGCATTTGAGGGATAGTTTGTTGTATCATAGGCTTATTTCAGGGGATGTTGTGTGGGATAAGGTTATCAATGTTAGGGGTCACCATGTGAGACCGTTTATAGTTGGAGATTGGTGTTATCCTTTGTTGTCATTTCTGATGACACCCTTTTCACCAAATGGGACAGGAACTCCAGCGCAGAACCTGTTTGACGGGATGTTGATGAAGGGGAGATCTGTTGTTGTGGAGGCTATTGGGTTGTTAAAGGCGAGGTGGAAGATATTGCAGGATCTAAATGTGGGTCTTAATCATTCTCCCCAGACAATTGTAGCTTGTTGTGTGTTGCATAATTTGTGCCAGATTGCTAAGGAACCAGAGCCTGATATCTGGAAGGAGCCAGATGAGAGTGGAGCCCCAACAAGAGTTCTTGAGAATGAGAAATCACTTCATTTTTTCGGGGATAGTTTAAGGCAGGCACTTGCTGATGATTTGCATCAAAGGCTTTCTTCAAGGTAGACACATTCTGCAATATCAAAACTTCATGGTAGCTCTAACTTGTTTAGGTTATTTGTGGGTTTACTTTTGCATTGTTATTCAACTGCTACATAGATAATATTGGATTCAGAAATTTGTAAACTTCACGTTTAGCGTATCTTCTTTATTGAATGGGGCAAGCTAACTCGAAAATGGAATCCTGCAATTAGGGAATGGCCATACCTAGCTGTTGTCAGTTTGTAGTTGGTACTGTGTTAGATGTTGTAGCTTGTGTATTCTTCCTTCCTTAATTCAGAGCAAAGTTATTGGTGGATGTAAGCTATGTAGACGCAGACTTCTATCACTTTGAAGGAAACCTATGAATCTGTTAACCATTTTTTAAAGAGTTCATGCATTAACTTATTTGTGTATATAATAGAAAGTAACTTTGTTTTATTTATAACTTAACTTATATTAATGAAAAATGCTTAGACTAAGATTCTTTTACAGATTTCATACCAAATACTGGTGTCTAGTAAGGTTTCATGTCACATTGATCACACCCTGAACTATGAATTTTAGTGTATTTATTATTTAACCTAGCTGCATAATTAACATCTATTCGCTTATTGCATCAGTTTATGCATTCCTTTTTTATTCTCTTGCCTTATATTTACTTCTCTTTGGAAGAGAGCTCCATTGCTGCGCAACCTGTGCTGCGGCAAATAACTTACAATTACTGTAAATAGCACAGTTTTCACACTGCAGCTTACTGGATTTAGGTAGGTGACAAGCCGATGTGAATGTTGTGTATGGACTAAGTGCTGAAGGATAATACTTTTAAAGGATCTATTAGGCCCAAATTTTTTGAGTAAACCAACTCAACATGTATCCTGATCGCAATGATGAGTACTGAACATGGAAAAGCAAGCCTCGTTTGACACCAATTGGTATAACAGATCAGTCGCAGCTCTACTTTCTAAGGCAGTATTAAAATTACATGCCAACCAAGGCCACTGTTTACAATATTTCTTGAAGCCTGCAATCGGTGTAAGCAACTTTCAACTGTTGCATCTTGGGTTTGAGAAAGTCACGTTAATCAGAAAATGTAAAGCCCAAGTTCCAATATCCATAGTCCAGCAAGAAAATGGGGATCACCGTTTAGTGCATAAGGTGCCAATTTCTTACTCATGGATCTTACTGAAAGGTACACGCAGGTCAAGCCATTCTGAAAAGGTTCGATTCAGTTGATCCATCAATTGATGAATCAAGCGCTAGATTAATCAAGTGGCCATCTCCAGCGTCATTGCTAAGAACATAACTAGCCACATGTCTCGAGAATAAGATACGAAAAGCACCATAAAATGTAGCAACAGTCGTTGATCATCATATCAATGCCTGCCTGCTACTGCTACAAGTCTCAATACTAATCCTTCTTCTGATGTTTAACCCAGACAAACATTAGGATCCTCTTCCTCCGAGTCAAATTCAACCTGCATACAATTACAAGCGGCTTTAGTTACAGACGGATACACTCAAAAATAGAAGGAACAGTTCTAAAATGCATTCCAATGCCTTCTTGAGCATCTAAGTTGCTTAAGTTTACAATTGACAGCAAAAAACAAGATGTAGAAGCAGTAGCTAAAGAATGGCAGAGAAAATGTCAAAAGTTGATAACAGTAATCATTCTGAAAAGCAGATCACATTTTCATCCTTAAACCATTTCCATGGCAATCTCGCTTCCAGCCTGCTTCAATAACTTTGAGTTCTCTCTCTCGACGTGCCCGGAAATCCAATTCTTCGGGTGTATGCGACACACTTGATGCTTGAGTTGCAGGATATGAACTATTTACTCTAGGAATAATTGTTGCATTCTTGACATGCACCTGACTTGATTTAGAATCAGACTTCTGGCTCTCAGAACTCTCCAGGGGGAGTTTCTTACATGGAGCCTCGGAAGCAGCCTTTCGTGTATGGTCAATTAGAGGTTTGCTTGGTAACTGAACTCTTTTGCTGGAATTACCAGAATTGTTAGAGCCACCAGGAGAGTCTGATAAGGCTAATCTCTTACTTATCTCATTTTGCCTACTCAACTCTCTTTCCTTCAGCCTGGATTCTGCAGCCAAGTGACGTGATCCTTTCCTGTGCATCTGCAAAGACAGCATTCAACAAACATTCAAACAATTTAGGAGAAGGCGGCTTTGCGTCTTAGAACAAAGATACTAATTGGCTCTCAGAACAGCAAAATTAAATACCCCAATAACAAGAATGAAGAATCCATACAACTGTGATTAAAACAGATATCATTGACCACAAAAGTTCAAGAAACCATCTCTCAAATCCAGCTTAAAAGTATTAAACCAGCTAATATCTTAGCCTGAAGAACTCACGTAATGCCTTAATAAATAGTATCTAGAACACAAAACTATGGTCTTGCAGAAAGAAGATTACAAGGAATTAAAAGGGAAGACAATAGGGGACGACAAGCTTACATTGAGCATGATAAGAGAATCAAGAACGGGATTGTGAGGGCAGACAAGACATGTGAATTTTCCATTGGAGAGTTTCTTATAAGAAATCCCATCATCAATTGCTTCGATCAATACTTCCTCCACTCTTCTTTTCCTGTGTTGTGCTTCTCTTGCCCAACTGTCTCCTCCAAACACACTCATCTTCACATTTTCTTCCTTCTCGTTGTCTCCAGGTTTTACCTAAAAGTTTGTTCTATTCACCTAAAAAAGCTCCAAGACGACCCATAAGAGTAGATCTCTGGGCCTAGAAGTTCAGTCTTTAATGCTGTATAGTTGAAAGGCAACTTTTCACAAAACTAGCCCACTGGGCCATAAAGTGCAAATCTTTGCTACCTTATTGTGAACATTTTTACGAAAGCAACGAACTTTGCTCATTTTCCACACAAATCTTTCATCTGTTAACATGGCGGAGAGACAAGGGCTGGATCAGCAGCCACAGCAGCAGCAATTAGACCCACCACAGCTGCGGTCACCTTCGCAAGAACAACAACCGTCGGCAAAGGAAGACATGTTCGGGTGTGTGATGGCATTGGAGGCCTCTTTGCTTCCATGTTTGCCTGCCCGAGAGCTCCAAGCCATTGATCGCTCTCCTCACCCTTCACACCAGAGTTAGTTTGCTGCTCATTTCTTGTTATCGTACTATTAACATTAAAAAAAAACCATATTTGGTTTATGATTTTTAGTAGATGTTTGTTTTATTTCATTAAGGGAAGAAAAAAGAATGAAGGGAATAAATCTGATAACTTTGTTTGATATTTTCATTTATTCAATAACGATAGAATTGTTCAAATTATGCATTCATCACTTAATTAACTCCCAGCATCTTTAATCTTGTGCTTCGTATCATGGAGAAGGGGGAGGAAGAAAGAGTTAGTTTGTTTCTAATACAAGTATATGAGTTGAATATCAAACAAATTTCTGATAGTTTTATTAGTAAATTGATCTCTTATAATTAAGAATAACAAAATAATTCCTCATAATTCTCTGTCATGTTAATTAGGCCAATCTATGCAATAATTTTCACTTCGATATTAAATAAGAAACACCAACTTAGCCTAAAATATGCGGTCGTGGAATACTAGGATTGCAAGTTTGGCCTCATTATTCTGTTTTTCTATGTCTTATTCAAGTGTATTTTAAGTTGAATAAAGTGTTTATTCAACTCTTTCTGCATATTTGCTTGTGATGCTTGAAGGAACAAACTTGGACAATATAGAAAAACCTACAAAACTAAACTCTGGATAACTGGATGGATTGATGTGATGTACTTGGACTCTGCCAGAAGAAGTGATTTATGTGGATGAATTAGTTTCTGTTTGTGGATGTAGAGCACATATAATACGATACGAGGCTGTAGGAGAGCACTGCAAGTCATCGTAGAAATTTCTATATGTTAGGATTATGATCACGAAAATAGCTTTGTGTATATGAAACTATATACTTTTCGTTCATCATTATTAAGTGCAAGTTAGTTGGACGTAATTGTCATTGGATTGCACTGTTAACTGATTTCTGACATATGAGTTATTGATGTTCATCAGCACATTTGATTAATTTTGGACTTGCACCTTTAGAAAAGGTTATTCTTCAGGATTTTTCTTGAGATATTAATTTGTAAAGTTATCTGAGATTTATTACTGTTTGTAATAGATTGAACTAAGAAGATGATGGTAATATGATCTCAAGATATTTTTAGATAGTTTAATATTTTTTTCAAGATGTGTTCAGGTTTTTCTTGTAGTCTACTCTGTGATAGTCCTTGTAACCTACCCTTTTGGTAGGTATTGGTTGCTAGTTTTGCTAGTGTTCTGGTGAATGATCTTTGTAGAATTGCAGTGCTTCAGTATTAAGATGTGATCATAGACAGTTTTCGTGTTACTTATATCATTGTTTTCCCATGGTTTACCTGTCTCTCGTCCGAAAACATGCCACTATAAAAATGGTCGGTATGGTCGGTTCTAAACCTTAAGAAAACACGATGTATGTAGAAAAGACGTTTATGTGGATCTTGGTGAAAATATGAGTACATGAAGAAACAGATACTTCATAATGCTTCGGCAAGTGAAACATCTTAGCTGTGCATCTGATACTGTAACATCTGGTATGTTCTTCAGAGTTGTATACTTGGACATTAAGATGTTTCTTTTCAATAATGTTTGGTCATTTTCATTGTTGAAGATTTGGCTAATGGAAAAACCATGTTACTACCTCAGTTATACTGGTCTATGTGATTATGTGATTCCTGATCTTAACTCTGTCTTAGCTAACAAAACAGTCAGTGAAACAAAATCTATCTCAACTTTATGGGAATACATACTGAAATGATCTACAATTTGTAATTGTTCCAGTTGATGTTGAAAGGCATGCTAGGGACTTCATGGAAGCTGCCAAGAAGCTTCAACTCTATTTTATTGGTCTACAGCGCCACGGGCAACCAACTGCGATCGAAACTCTAAAAGAGGTTAACAAATCTAGCTGAAAGAGATTACACAGTGCTACTTTGCTTTCTGTTTCTGTCATTTGACCTGATAAAGCATTGTTTGTTGCATTTTTACAGGAGATCGCTGTTATGGAAGAAGAACTGGAAAAAATGGATGAGATAGTCAAGAAACAAGAGAGATCGATCCAAGGTTGGACAAAGGAGTTGACTGATCAACTGGACAAGCAGAAAACAGAATTGCAGAGGGTTTAGTGAGCGAGTAATAACCCTGTGTTGACCATAAGTGTGTTGTAGTGAATCATGCACAAGATATATCAAGTTTAGATTGGCTTTTGTTACATGTCAAGCAAGCTCGTGATGTATGTAATCTTTCCTTGGTATGAAAAGAAAACTTGAAGCAACTTTGTATTAATTAGATGTAGTTTACCTACAATTAAAGCTTGATCAAAGAACATAAATCTCTAAACAAAGATTCTAAGAACATTGTATAGAGTCATCATGGAGTAGCATTACAGTATGGGAAGGCAACAACGCTAGTAATCTCTCTGCAGAACATCAAAGACCAACTGACTTATGTATTTGTAGACTATTTTTCTTTCTTTAGAATTCATAACCAGAGTGTATCAAAAGAAAAAAAAAAACAAAACAAAACAGACGCCTTAATCAAAAAAAAAAAAAAAGGACACCAAGAGATACTATTGGAATTGGCCAGACAAGCATGAGCAGAAGGGTCAATGTTGGTCTGTCCCCGTTTAGTAGTGCCAGCGACGAAGCATTGGCATAACAAAGAACTTCATTGTGCCATTGTTACAATGGAATCCATTGCTTGCTCCACAAGCGAAGTAGTAGGGCTGATACCTTTTGAGCACGAACTCAAACCCATCTCCAGACCCTTGTGTGGTGTTAGCAATCATCTTGGCTCTCCTCAGGTCGCACCTCCAGAAGCTCCACATATTCGGCAGCAAGTAAACGTTATGAGGATGTGTATTGTTCTCACTTGGTGGATCATACTTGAACACTGCAAAATGAACGTCTCATCAACTACTTTATCTAATGAAGATGAAACATACAATTCACATGATCATGTCATATAGACAAAGGTTTCCTACAATAAAAACAGAATACTGTCTACATGCCTCACCTAGAGTATCGTTTAAATAAAAAGGACTGTTGTTGAAGGCCCAGTTAATGTAGTTAAAGCCAAACTGCCAGTTGTTATCCCCACCAACGATGATCTTCCTTGGAGGATTGGAGCCACGTCTATTGCCCCAGTCACTATAGTTAGATCCATACTGCCACTGCGGGTTAGCCATGCCAGTGGTCATCAAGGAAGCACCAAGTAGCAGAACCATAACTTGTGCACATGTTAAGCCCATCTTTCCCGTTACGAAAAGCTTTCACAAGACCTGGAAGTTAGGAAGTGAGATGATGAAACTTGTGAATTTACAGGAAGTTTAGATGGTTCATAACGAATGGTCGAGTTGTTATGTATATATAGGAGAGGAAGTTACGGAAAAAGAACAGTAATGTATAGCCGAATCGGTCTTTTTCTCGACTTGGATTGGTGTGCAACGAAAAATGGAAGCCCATCACTTCTCACAGCCGTCTCTTGTAGTCCATGTTTACTTACGTTGAATGTGTGCATTTATTATATAAAAATGGGTTAAAACCAATTGACCATTTCACCTATGAATCGTCACTCTTTGCAGGAAAGATTGAGTTAAGAATACCAGATGAACTTGAATATTCATTGAACGTTAGCTGTTGGTGAAACATGGCTAAAAATTTCTGCTTTCATGCAGCAGAAGAAAAAGCTCCTGTAATCAGTTTCTGTACAAGGTTTATAACACACCACGTACTAGCAACATGTAGAACATGTAAACCCAACAGCGAATACATATTACATGTTAACTAAACTCTTATGGAGTTAAAACTGTTCTGGAAGCGGTTAGACCATTTTCTCTGCTCTGCAGAATAATCTGAATTTGGATGTGAAAAGGGAAATGAATGTCAAAAAGTTACGTTGTAGAAGAAAACTCTCTACCTTATTAGGACGTCCACTATCTGTTGTTAGATAACAAAGCACAACCTTAAGTTGGATATTTCATAGCTACTTCCTGTGCTGTGTAGGAATCAAATCTATATTAATTCTTTTGTTGAACATTATCAAATCATAGCTACCTTTCACATTCACTTGACTTGGATGCATTAAACATTATAGTTTTATATGCCTATTTTCAACGTTTTGTTGGAATTTTGAAGGTATGCTAAAACTTATTTTTTCTTTATAAGAGGTGATATGGGTTGGTGGAAATCCTGGAAAGTCTTCCCTGCGTGAAAGTGGTCAGCCCCGCCGTGGATTCAGTTTAAAATTTTGAAATGAATTCTTAACTCATCCTTAAGACAAAAGGTGACGGATGATGATGCTTACAAATGCTGATGCTTCCCTGACGTGACGATGATGGCTTGATCCATTAAAGATAAGGCCATCTCCGACCAAGACACCAAAACACCAAATTTGGTGCAAAAAATCTTCTCCAATTAAGGCACCGAAATACCAAAAAATTTGGTGCAATGAATAATAACACACCAAAATTTGGTGCAATGAATATTATTGCACCAAAAGTACAAAAAGATAACTTTAGCAATGTACTTTTTAACTTTTTCCTTTTATATCATTTTCACAAATTGATTTATTTATATAATTGACTAAATAATTAAATTTAACTTATTTATTACTTTACACAAAATATATCATTACAAAGATTTCATTGAGACATTTAAAACGAGACTAATATTGAA
>JANZLK020001243.1:536679-546933 GCA_026937615.2 Erythroxylum glaucum
ATTCAGTCATGAATGCACTCACTGCTCAAGCCATCCAAATTACCGATATGCCCTCACATCGGTAACGGGATGTTACAATTCTCCCCCTCTAATTAAAATTTCGTCCCGAAATTTACATACCTGACTGGTCGAACAGATGAGGGTACTGCCCCCTCATGTGCTCCTCAGTCTCCCAAGTCGCTTCCTCAGATGAATGGTTCTTCCAGAGGACTTTCACCAATGGAATCACCCTGCTCCTCAGTTGCTTGACCCTCGCTCCGATAATCCGCACTGGCTCCTCAACATAACTCAAATCACTCGCTATCTCAATCTCTTGAGCCGGAATCACATGCGATGGGTCTGAGCGATATCTCCGGAGCATACTCACATGAAACACGTCATGCAACTGGGACATCTCACTAGGCAATCTCAATCGATACGCTAACGGTCCAATCCTCTCAGTAATCTCATAAGGACCAACATAACGGGGACTCAGCTTGCCTCTACGGCCAAATCTCAACACTCCTCTCCAAGGCGACACTCGGAGGAACACTCTATCACCTACACTGAACTCCATCTCTCGCCGATGCTGATCCACATAGCTCTTCTGTCTATCCTGAGCCGCCTTGATGCGACTCCGAATTACTCTCACTTTATCCACTGTATCCTGGATCAGCTCGGGGCCCTCAAGCATCCTCACTCCCTCTTCATCCCAGTAAAGAGGGGATCTGCACGGTCTGCCATACAAGGCCTCATACGGTGCCATCCCAATACTGCTCTGGTACTGATTATTGTACGCGAACTCAATCAGAGCTAAGTATTGATCCCACGCACCTCTGAACTCTAATACACAAGCTCTCAGCATATCCTCAACAGTCTTGATTGTCCTCTCACTCTGCCCATCTGTCTGAGGATGAAACGTTGTGCTGAAGTTCAACTTGGTACCCAAAGCTGACTCTGATAGTGAGGGATGATGAACTCATGATTGTAGGGAACAGACTTTGTATCTCGAATGCCAAAAAAGTAAAGGATGAAATACTGGATGAGGCACATAATGTACCTTATGCCATACACCCAGGTAGCATTAGGATGTACAGAGATCTGAAAGAACATTTCTGGTAGAAAGGCATGAAGAGAGATGTAGCAAAATATGTAAGTAAGTGTCTAGTGTGTCAACAAGTCAAGGTTGAACACCAGGCACCTTCAAGCATGTTAAGGCCATTGTCCATTCCTGAATGGAAGTGGCAAAGGATAACTATGGATTTTCTAATGGGTTTGCCCAAGACCAGCAGGAAGCATGATGCCATCTGGGTTATTGTGGATCGTTTGACAAAGTCAGCCCATGTTCTAGCAAATAAACAGACTGATTCCTTGCATGTGTTAGCAAAGAAGTATATTGATGAGATAGTGAGATTGTATGGGGTTCTAGATTTCATAGTTTCTGACAGGGATCCTCAATTTATTTCGAGATTTTAGGGAAGTTTACAAGAGGCTTTGGGAATCAAGTTAAATTTTAGCACGGCCTTTCATCCCCAGACGGATGGTCAATCTGAGAGGACCATTCGGAACCTTGAAGGAATGCTCAGGGCATATGTGATAGCCCTCAAAGGAGCTTGGGATGAACACTTGCCATTGATCGAATTCGTTCATAATAATTCATACCATTCGAGCATTCAGATGGCTCCTTATGAAGCATTGTATGGAAGGAGATGTAGAACTCCGATATACTGGGATGAAGAAGGAGAAAGGAAATTGATAGGACCAGAATTACTGCAGATGATAGTCGACAAGGTTAGTCTGGTTAAGCAACGACTTAAGGCAGCTCAGGATAGAATGAAGAACTACACTGATGCACACCGGAAGGAGATGGAGTATGAAGTTGGTGAGAAAGTATTTCTTAGGACATCTCCTTGGAAAGGACTCATGAGGTTTGGAAAGAAGGGTAAGTTGAGTCTGAGATATATGGGTCCTTATGAAATTCTTGAGAAGATTGGACCACTAGCCTATAGGTTAGTGCTGCCACCAGAATTGTCACAAATACATGACGTCTTTCATGTGTCCATGTTAAGGAGGTACAGATTGGATCCCTCCCACATCATTTAGATTGCTCAGGTTCAATTGAGAGATGATTTGAGTTATGAGGAGATTCCAGTGGAGATCTTGGACACCAAGGAAAAGGTCCTCAAGAACAAGACAGTTCAACTGGTCAAAGTCCTGTAGAGAAACCATTCTGTGGAAGAGGCCATGTGGGAGCCCTTGGAAGCCATGAGGGAAAAGTATCCACACCTCTTTAACAATTTAGGTAAGAATTTCGAGGACAAAATTCTTTTAAGAGGGGGAGAATTGTTGGCCCCCAAAAAAATTTTTCTTAATAAATAAGCATTATTAGATTATTTTTGGGTCTTGCTAGATAAATTTATGTTGGAATTAATTGACATGTTAATGTGAATGAGATTAGATGACATAAGTTAATAGAATTAAAGTGTTAAGGTGGTAGCTTATGCATGAGGGGTAGATTAGGAAGATCACTTAAGTGGGAAAGTCTTAAGGCTTTAAAGGAAGGGCAATATGGACATTGTGCATTCATTAAGGGTATAAAAGGGAGAAGAAAAGGCTTGTTTTACATGGGAAGAGAGGGAAAACAAAAATTAAAGAAAAGAGAGGAGTGAGAGTGTCGTATAAGGAGAAAAAGAGAGGAAAAAGAGGGCTAAGCTAGGTTTCAACTTTTCTTAACCTTCAATAGGGATTTTAGGGTTAAGCAAGAAGGAAAAAAGGAAGAGGAAGATTAGAGCTTCCATTAGAGCCAAGAAATCCATTGTTTGGTGGAGATTCAAGGTAAGCTTGTGTTTTAATATTTGGGTTTTGGTTCAAAAAGCCTAGGAAATGCATGGGTATGAGTATTATAGGATCAATTTCATGTTTTTGGTTCTTTAGGTTTTCCAATTTGAAATTCTTTTGAGTGGGGATTTTGCTAATGTTGAAGGGAGGCAAGAGAGGCAAGAGGAGCTAGAGGAGGGACATTCTTGACCAAGTTTTCAAGCAAGGAAATTAAGGTGAGTGATATTTTTATAGTTGTGTAAATAAGCTATTAAAGTTTCTTAAAATAAATGAAAGTTAATAATTTTTTCAACTACCTTGATAATGTGCATTTATTGTCCTATAAAAATGCCTTGAGAATGTGTTATATGATTTTGTATGTGAATTTCCGTGAATGACTTATGAGTTGATATGAAAATGTTTTCAAATGGCTTCATAATAGTTGTATTTTGTCACTTTTAAATGATTTAGAAAATGGCTATATGATTTATATGGAGTTTTTGTTGATGAAGTATGAAATGATGATAGAATTGGATATGAAATATGCCATGCTCATGAAAGACAAGTTTTCAAAATGTGCCATTTGGGCAATTGGTTTTCAAGTCACGAATTACATATTATATAGATTTGTGATGGTCTGCTCTGTCAGTCAAGTCCACTTGTCTAAAGGCTTCTCCCGCCTGCCCGCTAGTGACCTGGGGCTCCTTCACGGACTCTCATAAGTTCACGGCTACGCAAGACCATTTTGTGGGATTGCGATAGTACGTTCTGTTCACGGCTACACATGAACTTTATGGGAAATGTGTAGTACATTCTGTTACAGATTCACACAAACCGTTTTGATGTGTTTAATTGATTAGGATGTATGGGCAAGATTGATGGATGTATGATTTATGTGAGTTATGAATTGGCTTGATAAGTAGAGAAATTGTGTTTTATGATTCAATGAGAAATTGCTATGTTTATGAAGGTTTTAAATGATTTTTGCTTATTACCGATTATAAGATTGTTACCCACGAGCATTAAGCTCACCCCCCACTCCTTCCCATCCACAGGCGATGATCAAGATGTTGAGTGATCGAGTTGAGTGTCAAGGCATCACTCCAATTTGCACATTTTGCTCTTTTGAAGTTAGATTTTGCAAAACAATGCTTTAGTTGCATTTTGAGAAATTGTTATTTCTGTATGGTTTGTATTTTGGATTATGATGTTAGTGGTTCAAAATGCCCACTAAAGCATTGTAAAACTCTTATTGGTTTAGATGTTAATGAAATACATATGCATTATGTTTGTTTACGGATTTCCAAAGTCTTTATATTGCATTTTAAAGCTTTTCATGGGGGTAAGATTGTGTTTTGAATTCAAGGGAAATTCTGGAATAATTTAGGATGAATTTGACCAAGTTTCCTTCATGGAAGTTGAAGATGATTTTTCTAGCTTTCTAATGATATAAAGTTTGTAGTTTTTGGATATCGGAGTGGAAAGTTATGATCATTACAATTGTGACAATGCATAGGATGTGTGTATATAGGACAGTTATAGGGAATGATGTTTCATTGTGGTTTTGATGAAACAAATGAGTTGAGAATTGAGAGTTTTATGATATAAGTTGATGTTTGAATTGATATGAAGTGAGTTTACACTAGAAGAGTTGGATTTGGGAAGTTTTTGAGTGAATATGATGTTAGAATGGAGGTAGGAAGTATTCGAAGGGCTTTGGAGGGGTTTGGGAAGCCCCCATATCCATTTAACAGACTTTAGGTCAATTAAACGGACCTGAGACATGACCCCCATCCTCCCCAATGTCCATTAAACGGACATGGATGTCCGTTAAATGGACCTTCTCAGCCAAAAAGGACTTCCAACCCCGACAATGTTAGTTAAACGGACATTCACGGGTCAGCTTCAGTAAATTACATTTTTTGACCCTTTTCTAGGACAAATATCCCTTTATGGTCTTCATAAAAGTTGTATATCTAGAAGTATACTTTCAAATAGTCTAAGAACGAACTCAATCTAATCCTTATAGAAAACGTTATGACAATTGCGCCAAGAGAGGTACAGAATGATTAAGGACATAAATATGTTGGTTTCTTTTTGCCATAACTCCCTCATCTGATCTCCGAATGAAGCGATTCTTGAAGAGATAGCTTCCTAACAGATGTATCTATCTTAAAATAAAAATTGGAATCTTTTGGAGTTGATTTGAAAATTTTTTCATTAGAGAAAGTGAGGGGTCAGCTGGGAGACCATGATTAAGGTACGAATATACTTTGGCTTTTTAAGCAAAACTTCTTCCAGGGAGTTCCAATTGAGATAGTTCTTGCTTCAAATTAAAATAGAGACTTAGAGCCTCAATTGTTGTAAGGAAATCAAATTATGATTCTGGTGATTGGCTAGTGTGGGCTCACCACCCTTGTGAGATGACAGCCAAAGAGGGTTCTTTGGAATAGCCTTACAGGTTTATAAGCTCAAGGTTTATGACTCCGGATGTTGGGCTCCGAAAACGAGGTCCAAGATATTATGGTATCAGAGCAACTAGGTTTGGGTCCAAGTTTGGGACTAGGTTTAGAAGTACCCTAGGCATGGAATGGGTAGTTTTCATTTACAAAATGAACATGCATTATCTGTTTTAAATTGATTTACATGATTTAGAACTGTTTTGCATGAAATAAAGATTTTCAATGGTTTTATATTGAAGGAGTGATTATGCCACCTCGACAAAGAACTCGGGGAGCTCTGACTGGATCTGGTTCTCGCCAAGGGAGCACGGATAGATCGTATGTCCCATAAGATGTAGGGACACATTCTGCTCTAGACTCTGAGGCACCTAGTGTGCAATAGGAGGTGCCTCCACCGCCTCCTCCATTGTCTCAAATGGATCCCCAATTCTTTGAAGCCTTTGCCCAGGCTTTCATTTATGCCATGGGCTAAGGGTCACAGTTACCGGTGCCAGCTCCAGTGGAGAGGAGTGGGCAGTATGATAAGCTCCGCAAGTATGGGGCTATTGACTTCAATGGAACCACTAATCCTGAAAAGGCTAAAGCATGGTTGAAGAGGACCAAGATAGTCCTGATTCAGATGAAGTGCTCTGATGAAGAGAAGCTAGATTATGCAATTAGTTTGCTGCAAGGTGATGCACTTCAATGGTGGGAATCAGTGCCCCATCGTCAGGCTATGCCTCCGGTGTTGACACGGAGGGACTTTTTGGAAGCTTTCAAGAGAAAGTACTTCTTATGGGTTTATATCCAAGAGAAGGCTAGGGACTTTCTAAATCTCACATAGAGGGACATGAGTGTGAGTGAGTACGAGCTGAAGTTCACCCAGCTGTCACGGTATGCAGCAAACATTGTGGAAAATGAGGAGGATAAGTGCTTCAAGTTTAAGGGGGAACTTCATCTAGGGATTAAGGAGAAGGTTCTAATCCACAATTTTTATGACTACCAGCAGCTGGTAGATGCTGCACTCCAGGTTGAGAAATTGGAGAACATAAAAAATGAAGTGAGTAGGAAGAGGAAGAGTCGGGAATAGTCTAGTAAGAAGGGAATGAGTGCTCCAATGCCTAAGAGGAGTACAAGGACTTACCATACACAGAGTGAAGTGGGAAGTAGCGGCCCAGCCAAGAGCAAACAAGCGAAGGTAGTTTTAGCGCAAGCCTCAACGGTAGGAGGCAATAGAAGGATAGAGAGAAGTAGTCACATGAATACTAATCCCCAATGTGAGCATTGTGGATAATTTCACAGAGGAGAGTTCTTCAAGTTACTTGGAGCATGATTCCGATGTGGAGAGAAGGGACATATGATTAGGGACTGTCCCCAAGCAATAAGACAAGAGGGGTCACAATCGTAAGCCCCAAGAAGAGCAGAAATAATGGGGTCCAGGATAGTTACAGGGGTGGGCAATTCTGGAGCAACAAGGAAGACAGTTCCTCCAGGAAGGCCAAGGGGTTAAGCTCAAGCTCAGGCTAGGGTGTTTGCCATGACAAGAGAGGAAGCTGCAGTTGCACCAGAAGTGGTCACAGGTATGGCTCACTTATTCAATTATGTAGTATATGTGTTTATTGATTCTGGCTCTATGTATTCATATATTTCTGCAAGTATAATTTTGAATGATGTTGAATTGGAGCCATTGGATAGTCCGTTGATTGTGAGTAATCCTATAGGGAGAAAGGCGATAATAAGACAAGTATATAGAGATTGTGAACTAATTATCGAGGGTGTTAGAATGGCAGTCAACTTATAGCCTCTTGAGTTGAAGGGTTTAGATGTGATACTGAGTATAGGTGTGATGGAAAAGTATCATGTGAAGTTGGATTGTAGTCTTAAGGTGGTAGAATTTGATTTGGGAAATGGTGAGAAGGTGACTTTCCCAGGAGACAGCAGGATACCATCGCCAAGAATTATTTTAGCTTTGCTCATTGAACAGATGATGAGAAAGGGGTGTGAAGCCTTTTTAGAACATGTTGTGGACACTGAAGTGAATGAAGGGAGGCTAGAGGATTTTCTAGTTGTGAGGGAATTTCTAGATGTGTTCCCAAAGAACTTACTTGGTTTACCACTGGTGAGGGAAATCAAGTTTACTATTGATTTGATTCTCGAAACCGCACCCATTTCTATACCAGCGTATAGAATGGCTCCAGTAGAACTGAAGGAACTCAAGGAACAGTTGGAGGAACTGTTAGAGAAGGGGTTTATACGGCTGAGTTCATCACCATGGGGAGCACCAATTATGTTTTTAAAAAGAAGGACAGGACATGGCACATTTGTATTGATTACCGAAGACTCGATAAGGTGACTGTTAAGAACAAGTATCCTCTGCCCCGAATTGATGATCTGTTTGATCAATTGTAGGAAGCAAAAGTCTTTTCCAAGATTGATCTCATGTTGGGATACTATCAGCTCAGAATCAAAGAGTTCGATGTAAGCAAGAAAGCCTTTAGGTCTCGTTATGGGAATTACGATTTCCTACTCATGCCATTCGGACTAACCAATGCTCTGTCTGCATTTATGGATCTTACAAATAGAGTCTTCAGGGAGTATCTAGATCAGTTTGTCATAGTGTTTATCGATGATATTTTGGTTTATTCCAAAAGTGAAGAAGAACATGAGGAGCACCTCAAGATAGTATTGCAAACATTGAGGAAGAAGGAGCTTTATGCCAAATTTAACAAATGTGAATTCTGACTTCGCAAAGTGATTTTCCTTGGACATGCGATTTCTAAAGATGTGGTACATATTGATCCAAGGAAAATTGAAGAAGTGGTGAATTGGCATGCATCGACGATAGTGGCCGAAGTAAGAAGTTTTTTGGGTTTGACAGGCTATTATAGGAGATTTGTTGAAGGATTCTTGATGATAGCAACTCCGATGACCAAGTTATTGAGGAAGAAACAGAAGTTTATCTGGAGTGATGAATGTCAGAAGAGCTTTGAGGAGCTTAAGCATAGATTGAGAAGTGCTCCAATTCTAACTTTGCCCACTGGAGATGAGGGTTATAGAGTTTATAATGATGCTTTAAGGAAGGGTTTAGGTTGTGTTTTGATGCAAGGAGACAAGGTAATAGCTTATGCCTCACGGCAGCTAAAGCCTTATAAATTGAATTACCCGACCCATGATCTGGGATTGGTAGCAGTAGTTTTTGCCCTAAAGATTTGAAGACATTACTTGTACGAGGTGCAGACGAGGATTTTTACTGATCATAAGTCTCAAGTACCTTCTGAGCCAGAAAAAAGTTGAATTTGAGACAGAGAAGGTGGTTGGAGCTAATTAAGGATTATGATTCGTTAATTAAGTATCATCCAGGAAAGGCAAATGTAGTGGCAGATGCCTTGAGTAGGAAATCATCAATAGCTCATGTTCAGATAGTTTATCTGTCGTTATTGGAAGAGACGGCTAAGTTTAGGATAAACTTGAAATAGGAGGAACCAGACTATGTTATTGCAAATTTCAGAGTAAGGTTAATACTCAGGGAGAAAGTTAAGGAGTTACAAGCACAGGATGTAAAATTAAGTAAACTCCGAGAAGAAATTAAGAATGGCAAGAAATCTAAGGTGGTAGTGAGGGATGATGGACTTATGGTTGTAGGGAACAAACTTTGTATTCCAGATGTCAAGGAGGTGAAGGATGAAATATTAGATGAGGCACACCATGCACCTTATGCTATGCACCTAGGTAGCACTAGGATGTACAAAGATTTAAAAGAACACTTCTGGTGGAAAGGCATGAAGAGAGATGTAACAGAATATGTAAGTAAATATCTAGTGTGTTCGTAAGTCAAGGCTGAACACCAAGCACCTTCAAGCATGTTAAGGCCATTGTCCATTCCCGAGTGGAAGTGGCAAAGAGTAACCATGGATTTTCTGATGGGTTTGCATAAGACCAGTAGGAGGCATGATGCCATATGGGTTATCGTGGATTGCTTGACGAAATCAACCCATTTTCTGGCAATTAAACAGACTGGTTCTTTGCATGTGCTAGTGAAGAAGTACATTGATGAGATAATGAGATTGCATGGAGTTCTAGATTCTATAGTTTCTAACAGGGATCCTCAATTTACTTCGAGATTTTGAGGAAGTTTACAAGAGGATTTAGGAATCAAGTTGAATTTTAGCATGGCTTTTCATCCCCAGACAGATGGTCAATCTGAGAGGATCATTCGGACGCTCAAGGGAATGCTCAAGGCATGTGTGATGGACTTTAAAGGAGCTTGGTATGAACATCTGCCACTGGTCGGCTTTGCTTATAATAATTCCTACCATTTGAGCATTCAGATGGCTCCTTACGAAGCGCTATATGGGAGGAGATGTAGAACTCCGATATGCTGCGATGAAGAAGGAAAAAGAAAACTGATAGGACCAGAGTTACTTCAGATGACAGTGGACAAGGTTAATCTGATTAAACAACGGCTTAAGGCAGCACAAGATAGAATGAAGAGTTACACTGTTGCACACCGAAGGGAAATAGAGTATGAAGTCAGTGAGAAAGTCTTTCTTAATACGTATTCTTGGAAAGAAGTCATGAGGTTTGGCAAGAAGGGCAAGTTGAGTCTGAGATATGTAGGTCCCTATGAAATTCTTGAGCGGATTGGACCCCTAGCCTATAGTTTGGCATTGCCAATAGAATTGTCACAAATACATGATGTATTTTATGTGTCCATGTTGAGGAGGTATAGATCGGATCCCTCCCACATCATTCAAATTGTTGAGGTTCAGTTGAGAGATGATTTGAGTTATGAGGAGATTCTAGTGGAGATTTTGGACATCAAGGAAAAGGTCCTTTAGAACAACACAGTTCAATTGGGCAAAGTCCTGTGGAGAAACCATTTTGTGGAAGAGGCCATATGGGAGCCCTTTGAAGCCATAAGGGAAAAGTATCCACATCTCTTTAATGATTCAGGTAAGAATTTCGAGGACAAAATTCTTTTAATAGGGAGAGAATTGTTGGCCCAAAATTTCTTTTG
>JANZLK020001245.1:45585-58935 GCA_026937615.2 Erythroxylum glaucum
TACCACTAACTTCACCATTTTCAATAAATTTTGCATAACCAATTTCAATTATTCTTGTACTATAGTTTGGATAATAAGATATATACCCTTTAAATTTCTCTAGATACCCAATAAAGTAACCATTAAGAGTTTGAGAATCTAACTTTCTTTCATGTGGATTATAAACTCTTGCTTCTGCTGGGCAACCCCAAACATATAGGTGCCTTAAACTAAGTTTCCTATTTGTCCATAACTCAAAAGGAGTTTTAGGAACTGCCTTACTAGGAACCCTGTTCAATAGGTACATGGCTGTTTTTAGCGCATACATCCATAAGAATTTGAACAACGTTACTGTCAAAGATAAATATCCAATTTCGGTCATTGATGAACTTTTGGATGAATTATATGGAGCAAGGTATTTTTCTAAAATCGATCTACGCTCAGGGTATCACCAAATCCGTGTTCATGAAGATGACATTCACAAGACAACATTTCGCACCAATGAAGGGCACTACGAACTTGTGGTCATGCCCTTTGGTTTAACAAATGCTCCAGCCACCTTCCAGAGCCTCATGAATGACTTGTTCAGACCCCATTTACGTAAATTTGTGCTCGTCTTCTTTGACAATATCTTAATCTATAGCAAGACGTGGGAAGAAAACCTATAACATTTGCGTAGTATTTTACAGATCTTACTTGCTAACCAATTATTTGCAAAAAATCAAAATGCAAGTTTGGTGTTTTACCGGTGGACTACCTCGGGCATATCATATCTGCAAACGGAGTCGCTGTTGACCCAGAAAAAATTAAGGCAGTCCAAACATGGCCGAGACCTACAACAATAAAAGGGGTCCGTGGCTTCTTGGGTCTTGTAGGCTATTATAGAAAATTTGTGAAAGGCTTCGGTGCAATTGCGGCACCATTAACCCGCCTCACATCCAAGATAGGGTTCCATTGGGATCTTGAATCTGAGCAAGCTTTTAAAAGGTTGAAACACATACTCACCACTGCACCCATCCTGAGTTTACCTGATTTTTCCAAACCTTTTGTGGTGGAAAGCGATGCAGGTGGGTCCGGAGTTGGGGCAATCCTCTCACAAAATGACCGTCCCATTGCTTACTTTAGCGAGGCCTTAAAAGGAGTAGCCCTTTCCCTCTCCACTTATGATAAAGAAATGTTAGCAATTGTCAAAGCTACCCAAAGGTGGAGACCTTATCTTCTAGGGAGGCCATTTATAGTACGAACTGATCAAAGAAGTCTAAAGTATCTCTTAGAGCAGCGAATTTCCACTCCAACCCAGCTCAGGTGGCTTCCTAAAATTCTTGATTATGATTACTAGATTCA
Organism: Erythroxylum glaucum; assembly: GCA_026937615.2. Lineage (NCBI taxonomy): Eukaryota > Viridiplantae > Streptophyta > Magnoliopsida > Malpighiales > Erythroxylaceae > Erythroxylum > Erythroxylum glaucum. The sequence continues at coordinate 46,909 of JANZLK020001245.1, forward strand.
GTACAAAAAAGGGACAAAAAATCAACGGGCGGATGCACTCTCTCGTATTGCTGAATTTGAGCTCCACGCAATCTCCTTTCCCTATCCCTCATGGTGGGCCACCCCTAAGAAGGAAGTTGCTATTGACCCATTTTTTCATCCGTACAATACCAATCAAAATCATCTTTCCCAGATTTTTGCACACAAATATGGTGTTTGGTTTAGGCATGGGAAAATTCTTTTGAGTCCTTCATCCACCCTTATTCCTGCAATTTTGGCAGATCATCATTCCTCTCCAACTGGGGGACATTTTGGGTTTTATAAGACCCTCAGCAGAATTCGACATGCTTTTGTTTGGGTGGGATTGTGAGCATTAGTCAGAAAATACATCCAAGAGTGTGAAACATGTCAGCGGTGTAAAACCGAAACACTCCAACCCGCCGGCCTCCTCCATCCCTTACCTATTCCTGACACTATTTGGAGCGATATTTCAATGGATTTCATCGAAGGCTTACCCCCATCACAAGGTTACTCGGTAATTATGGTAGTTGTTGATCGATTATCCAAGTATGCCCACTTTACTCCGCTCAAGCATCCATACACAGCTCTCACTGTTGCAAAATCCTTTATGGATCAAATTGCACGCCTCCATGGCATAACAAAGTCCATCGTCAGTGATCGGGACAAGGTTTTTATAAGCACTTTCTGGAAGATGTTGTTTCGATTACAAGGGACTACCTTAAACATGAGCTTTGCTTACCATCCACAGAGTGACGGACAATCAGAAGTGGTCAACCGCACCCTTGAGCAATATCTTCGATGTTTCACTCACGACCAGCCCACAAAATGGGTTAACTGGATAGCATGGGTCGAGTATAGCTACAATACAGCAAGCCACTCCGCAACCAAATTAACGCCATTTGAAGCTGTATATGGAAGGCCTCCTCCTAATTTGCTCTCATATGTTCCTGGAACAACCAAAGTTCAAGCTGTTGACGAGTACCTTCAAAAAAGGGATCCGGTGCTCCGAGATTTGAGACACAATCTAACCATGGCCCAGAATCGAATGAAAGTGCAAGCAGACCAACATCGTTGCGAAATAAGCTTTCGAGAAGGAGACTATGTATATGTGTGACTACAGCCTTATAGACAACAATCAGTGGCTTTTCGCAGTTCCCTTAAGCTCTCTCCAAGGTTCTTTGGCCCCTTCAAAGTCTTGTCTAGAGTTGGTCCAGTGGCGTGTCGTCTGGAACTTCCAATTGGATCCAAAATTCATAATGTTTTCCATATCAGCATGTTGAAACGATGGGTTGGTTCTGGGATCCCAATTCTGCCACAGTTACCACCAATCTCAGAGGATTCCTCTCTTTTGCCTCAACCAGAAAAGGTCTTTGCTACTCGAATCGTTCAAAAGGGACGTTATAGTCCACAAGAGGAAATTTTAGTCAAATGGGTTGGTGCTTCCACTGAAGATGCCACGTGGGAAAATAAGCGACGTCTTCAACGCACTTATCCTGATTTTCGTCCTTTAGGACAAGGACATTTTGAGGGGGACAGACTGATAAGTGCATGGGCTGCATAAGTTGAATCAGTTATTCCCACACGTACTGCTTACTTCTTATTTGTCTTAGACCCAGTCAAATTGGTTTTCCACGTTCTGTTGTTTCAATTGGAATAAGTCTAGTCTAGTACTGTAGTTAATAGTCCATATTGTTGGTTTCTGTTAGTTTGTGGGAGGAGATATCTCCTGGTTTGCAGCTCGTTATTCCTGAATTATAGTGTTAGTTAGGTAGAACGACTTTGTATAAAAGTCAGGTACTGGCAATGGGTTGGAATATGAAAAGAGAAGTATTACGCCTTCCTCCTATCTCTGCATCTCTTAGTTCTCTCCTCTGAAATTGTTTTTACCATTTGGTATCAGAGCCAGGTTAGGCTCCAATGGGAACTCGAAATCAGTCCAATATCAAATTCCGCAATGAGGTTCATGAGACTGTCGGGCATCATGAATCGTCTTTCGACCAAATACACAACACCCTACATACCATTCTAACCAAACTCCAAACCATTGAACTCTCCCAGCAAAACCACCACACATCACCTGATGAAAACCCATTTGCCCAGACCTCTACTACCCCAACATATCAACAGTCCACAAGCCATACTATGAGCTCGTAAAACCCTAGAGACCATCAACTCAAACTCCATTGTCCTAAGTTCGACGGAGAAGATCCACAAGGATGGGTCTATAAGGCAGAACAGTACTTTGAGTTCAAAGCAGTACCGGAGAATCAACAAGTTCAGTTGGCTTCCTTTCATTTGGAAGGAATTGCATTACAATGGCATCGTTGGCTCTCTAAGTTTAAGGGGCCATTAACATGGACAGAATTTACAAAAGCATTGTTTCTACGGTTTAGGCCTACTGACTACGAAGACCCTTCCGAAGCTCTTTCGCGGCTTAAACAAACCACTATTGGAGCTATTTATCATGAAGAGTTTGAAAAAATCTCACACCAGGCGGATGGATTACCTGAAAAGTTTCTTGTTGGCTGTTTTATTACAGGTTTAAGGGACGAAATACGAATGGATGTCAAGGTGAAACAACTAAGGACCCTTGCTGATGCTATTGGAGTTGCACGACTCATTGAGGAAAAGAACAGTTTACTCAAAAGAACCAATAATAGCACGGGAAATCGGAACCAAAATCTTGGCTCATATTCGCGCAACCAGAGCTCAACTGCTGCTGGACTTCTAGGTCCTCCTCCTAGACAGAAATCAGGAGCTCCTTCAACCACAATTCCAATCCGACGAATATCAGGACAAGAAGCTAGGGAGCGAAGGGAAAAGGGGTTATGTTTTTATTGTGACGAAAAGTTTATATTGGGTCATAGGTGCCAACGTCCACAACTTTTTATGATCACTGAATGTTCAGCAGAAGAAAAGGATGAGGCCCCTATGGAAACCGACCAAGAGGAACCACTGCCAGAAATCTCCTTCCACGCTATGACTGGAACAACTCATCCGCGAACTCTTCACATCCCTGGAACTATTAAAAATCAGTTGCTGCTTGCCAGGTCGTGTTAGGGGTGCAATGGCTAGAAACGTTGGACCCATTGGAGACTGACTATCTCAAATTGACCATGTCCTTTTGTCATGGGGGCAAGCCACTGAAATTGCGAGGAATCGACCAAACACCAATGGAGCCCCTGGAGTATTCTGAGTTGCAACTACTCACTGATGAATTTTCACAAGTTTTTACGGAACCTACTGCACATACTGACTACCACAAACTGACCATGTGTTTTTCTCACGTAGGCGAGCAACTGACTTTATATGGAATTAACCAAACACCAATGGAGCCCTTGGATTATTCTGCGTTACAACTACTCACTGATGAATTTTCAAAATTTTTACAAAACCCACTGCCCTGCCGCCAAAACGGCTCCAAGATCATCGAATTCCATTGAAGTCCCATGAGGAACCAATCAGTGTGCGTCTATATCGATATCCCCAGTACCAAAAGACTGCTATAGAAAAAATGGTACGAGAATTTTTAACAACAGGTATTATCCAACCAAGTACAAGCCCCTTCTCGTCACCTGTATTGTTGGTAAAAAAAGCCGATGGCTCATGGAGATTTTGCATTGATTACCGGGCTTTGAACAATGTTATTGTCAAAGATAAATATCTAATTCCGGTCATTGATGAACTTTTAGATGAATTATATGGAGCAAGGTATTTTTCTAGAATCGATCTACGCTCAGGGTATCACCAAATCCGTGTTCATGAAGATGACATTCACAAGACAGCATTTCACACCCATGAAGAGCACTACGAATTTGTGGTCATGCCCTTTGGTTTAACAAATGCTCCAGCCACCTTCCAGAGCCTTATGAATGATTTGTTCAGACCCCATTTACGTAAATTCGTGCTCGTCTTCTTTGACAATATCTTAATCTATGGCAAGACGTGGGGAGAACACCTACAACATTTGCGTAGTATTTTACAGATCTTACTTGCTAACCAATTATTTGCAAAAAAATCAAAATGCAGGTTTGGTGTTTTACAGGTGGACTATCTCGGGCATATCATATCCGCAAACGGAGTCGCTGTTGACCCAGAAAAAATTAAGGCAGTCCAAGCATGGCCGAGACCTACAACAATAAAAGGGGTCCGTGGCTTCTTGGGTCTTGCAGGCTATTATAGAACATTTGTGAAAGGCTTCGGTGCAATTGCGGCACCGTTAACCCGCCTCACATCCAAGATAGGGTTCCATTGGGATCTTAAATCTGAGCAAGCTTTTGAAAGGTTGAAACAACTACTCACCACTGCACCCATCCTGAGTTTACCCGATTTTTCCAAACCTTTTGTGGTGGAAAGCGATGCATATGGGTCTAGAGTTGGGGCAATCCTCTCACAAAATGACCGTCCCATTGCTTACTTTAGCGAGGTCTTAAAAGGAGCAGCCCTTTCCCTCTCCACTTATGATAAAGAAATGTTAGCAATCGTCAAAGCTATCCGAAGGTGGAGACCTTATCTTCTAAGAAGGCCATTTATAGTACGAACTGATCAAAGAAGTCTAAAGTATCTCTTCGAGCAACGGATTTCCACTCCCACCCAGCTCTGGTGGCTTCTTGATTATGATTACGAGATTTAGTACAAAAGAGGGGCAGAAAACCAAGGGACTGATGCACTCTCTCGTATTGCTGAATTTGAGTTCCACGCAATCTCCTTTCCCTATCCCTCATGGTGGGCCACCCTTAAGAAGGAAGTTGCTACTGACCCATTTTTTCATCCGTACAATACCAATCAAAATCATCTTTCTAAGATTTTTGCACACAGAGATGGTGTTTGGTTTAAGCATGAGAAATTTCTTTTGAGTCCTTCATCCACCCTTATTCCTGCAATTTTGGCAGATCATCATTCCTCTCCAACTAGGGGACATTTTGGGTTTCACAAGACCCTCAGCAGAATTCGACATGCTTTTGTTTGGGTGGGAATGCGGGCAACAGTAAGAAAATACATCCAAGAGTGTGAAACATGCCAGCGGTGTAAAACTGAAACACTCCAACCTGCCGACCTCCTCCATCCCTTACCTATTCCTAACACTATTTGGAGCGATATTTTAATGGATTTCATCGAAGGCTTACCCCCATCACAAGGTTACTTAGTAATTATGGTAGTTGTTGATCGGTTATCCAAGTATGCACACTTTACTCCGCTCAAGCATCCATACACAGCTCTCACTGTTGCAAAATCCTTCATGGACCAAATCGTTCGCCTCCATGGCATACCTAAGTCCATCGTCAGTGATCGGGACAAGATTTTTATAAGCACTTTCTGGAAGACGTTGTTTCGATTACATGGAACTACCTTAAACATGAGCTCTGCTTACCATCCACAGAGTGACGGACAATAAAAAGTGGTCAACTGCACCTTTGAGCAATATCTTCGATGTTTCACTCACGACCAGCCCACAAAATAGGTTAACTGGATAGCATGGGCCGAGTATAGCTACAATACAGCAAGCCACTCTGCAACCAAATTAACGCCATTTGAAGCTGTATACGGAAAGCCTCCTCCTAATTTGCTCTCATATGTTCCTGGAACAACCAAAGTTCAAGCTGTTGACGAGTACCTTCAAAAAAGGGATCCGGTGCTCCGAGATTTGAGACACAATCTAACCATGGCCCAGAATCGAATGAAAGTGCAAGCAGACCAACATCGTTGCGAAATAAGCTTTCGAGAAGGAGACTATGTATATGTGTGACTACAGCCTTATAGACAACAATCAGTGGCTTTTCGCAGTTCCCTTAAGCTCTCTCCAAGGTTCTTTGGCCCCTTCAAAGTCTTGTCTAGAGTTGGTCCAGTGGCGTGTCGTCTGGAACTTCCAATTGGATCCAAAATTCATAATGTTTTCCATATCAGCATGTTGAAACGATGGGTTGGTTCTGGGATCCCAATTCTGCCACAGTTACCACCAATCTCAGAGGATTCCTCTCTTTTGCCTCAACCAGAAAAGGTCTTTGCTACTCGAATCGTTCAAAAGGGACGTTATAGTCCACAAGAGGAAATTTTAGTCAAATGGGTTGGTGCTTCCACTGAAGATGCCACGTGGGAAAATAAGCGACGTCTTCAACGCACTTATCCTGATTTTCGTCCTTTAGGACAAGGACATTTTGAGGGGGACAGACTGATAAGTGCATGGGCTGCATAAGTTGAATCAGTTATTCCCACACGTACTGCTTACTTCTTATTTGTCTTAGACCCAGTCAAATTGGTTTTCCACGTTCTGTTGTTTCAATTGGAATAAGTCTAGTCTAGTACTGTCGTTAGTAGTCCATATTGTTGGTTTCCGTTAGTTTGTGGGAGGAGATATCTCCTGGTTTGCAACTCGTTATTCCTGAATTATAGTGTTAGTTAGGTAGAACGACTTTGTATAAAAGCTAGGTACTGACAATGGGTTGGGATGTGTAAAGAGAAGTATTACGCCTTCCTCCTATCTCTGCATCTCTTAGTTCTCTCCTCTGAAATTGTTCTTACAAGGGTGTCGGTTGACAAAGACATCCAATTCTTCAGGTTTAAGAGGAAACCGACCAGCTTACTATTTAACCGGCCAGTTTTCATTCATAACAGCTAAGAACAAAAATTGAATAAGAAATTAGTCCGATTCATACTAAATTCCATCGAATCGATTGATCGGTTTGGTTTTTACATCATTGTTTATTATCTTCCCATTATATGTTTTTTTATCTTCCTTAATTTGATTAATTAATGAACTATTGTTACGAGAATTGTTCATCACAAACTCACGCACGCGAATATTCAGACAACTGAATTCATTATAGGAAGATAAGGAGAGAGAACAATCACATAAATAGGTTCATAAAGAGAGAGACAACATGATTCATTAAATCAAACATTTCGTACAATGTTGGAATATCGTAATATATATATTGTTTGAGAATCATTTCCTATGCTCGAGAACATGTTATGATTCTATAGTCTTATTCTTAAACGTTGCGTTCTAATGCCTTGCGATTCTAGTGCTTCACCATTCCATGCTTATGTTCCTTCATCTTTGATAATTGCTATAACAATCCCCTTCCTCTTAACATTTTTGTCAATCAAATTGATTTATGGGAATCGTTTCTAAAGGTCGAAGACATACTCCCAGGTAGCATTAGCATGTTCCCCATCAGACCACTGGATTAACCATTGTGTGACCGCTCGATTGTTCCTCCTAATGATTCGTCTGTCCAGGATAGCTACTGGGACTCGTTCAAATGGAGTTAAAAATCCCTCATGTGCTTTCTTGAGTTGTGAGACATGGAAGACTAGATGTATTGTCACATGGGTCAGAAGTTCAAGCTTATACGTTACCTTCCCAATTCATTGGATCACCATATATGGACTGTAATATGATGGAGATAATTTCTGGTTACTATGTCGTTGTAGTGAAAACTGTTTATAGTATTGTAATATGAACAAAACCATATCTCCCACCTTGAACCCCCTATATGTGAGTTTCACGTCTGCCTGTTGTTTCATGCGATTATGAGCTCTTTGTAAATGGAACCTGGTGACATTAAGCATTGCCTCCTGATTCTGTAAAACTTTATCAACCTCCATAACCGTCGAATCACCTGCAATATACAAAGTGTACACTGGAGTTGGATAACCATACAACACTTCGAACAGCGTATTGTTGATAGCGGTCTAGTGCATGGTAGTATACCACCACTCTACTAACGCCAGCCACTCCCCCTATTTTTTAGGTGTTTCACCTCAGAAATAATGTAAATAATTTTCCAAAATTTTGTTTACCGCCTCTGTCTGCCCATCTGTCTGTGGATGGTAAGCCGTCGAGTACTTCAGTTTAACCCCTTATAGCTGCAAGAGCTCCTGCCAAAACTCGCTCAAGAACTCCGGATCTCTATCACTAATTATAGACTCCGACATTCCATGTAATTTGAATGCATTATTAAGAAATAGCTTAGCTACGTTGCAGGCGGAATAAGGACGTTTAACAACAATGAAGTGGGCATATTTTGTAAGCCTATCAACTATCACCAAGATCACAGACTTACCCTTTAAGTTAGGTAAACCTTTCATAAAATCCATACTCACCTCCTTCCAGCTTCCCTCTGGTATTCGGATAGGTTGCAGTAAACCTAGGTATGACGAATTGTCATATTTATTTCTTTGGCAATTCATGCAATTCTGAACGTAGATTCTCACATCATGATCCATTCCTTTCCAAAACAACATTTTCTATAGTTTCTTCGTAGTCGCGACTACCCCAGCACCATGGTGTTGTCGTGACTAATGCTTATAATTTGTTGACGGAGGTTTGGATTGGCCCCAAACACTAGACGTCCTTTTAGCAACCCTTCCTTCCATTCGTATATGCTATAGTTTGCATTGCCAGCTTTTAAATTTTTGATCAATTCCTGAATGACTGCATCTTCTTGCCAGCGCTTTTTAATATTCTCTAGGAGTTCACTCTAGATCTGCGACACAGACATCATCAGCATTTCAGTGCTTGTAAAGAGAAAGAAACCGCCACTACGTTCTTCTTCCCACTTCTGTATTGTACTTCAAAATTATACCCCAATAGCTTCGGTAGTCATATATGTTGAAACGGTGTCAATAGCCTTTGTTCTAGCAGATACTTTAAGCTCCAGTGATCCGCTCTGATGATGAATGGTCTAGGGGTCAAGTAGTGATGCCATTATTTAATGGCCTTTATCACTGCCAAAAAATGAATGTGGATAACCCGTGATGTCTCCGTGCCAGCGATTTGCTCAAGTAAGCAATAGGATGACCCTCTTGTTGTAAGACCGCTCCAATCCCCTGTGCACACGCATCGGCTTCAATTATAAAAGGTTTTGAAAAATCTGGTAATGCCAGAATCGGGGCAGACGTGATGGCCTTCTTCAATGTTTCAAACGCTCTCTTTTCCTCTTGTTGCCAACTCCAATTAGCACATTCTCCTTTGTAAGCAACTCTGTCAGAGGTTTCGCCATTGTGTCTTAATACTTAATAAATCTCCCATAATACCTTGTGATGCCCAAGAAACCCCGCAAATCCTTAATACAATGTGGTACCGGCCATTCCTCGATTGTTCTAACCTTCCTCAGATCCATGGCTACTCCTTCAGAAATGGTGTACCCCAAATAATCCACTTGTCAGGCTCCGAAAGCACACTTACTTCCTCTCAAAAATAGTTGATTGTCCAATAATGTCTGAAGGGCCACTGAGATGTGTTCTACGTGCAATGCTAACTAGGGGTTGTATATCAATATATCTTCGAAGAAGACAAGAATGAAGCGACGTAGAAAAGGTTTAAACAATTCATTCATTAGACTTTGAAATGTAGAAGGTGTGTTCGTTAGACTAAAGGGCATCACTAGGAATTTGTAATGCCCTTCGTGCATCTTAAAAGTCGTCTTTGGAATGTCCTCAGGTTGCATTCGGATTTGGTGGTAACCTGAGTATAGATCCAGCTTCGAAAACTAACTTGCCCCATGTAGCTCGTCCAGTAATTCTTCGATTAAGGGTATCAGGAATTTATCCTTCACCGTATTTTAGTTCAGTTTGCAGTAATCTACACACATCCTCCACGAGCTATCTTTCTTCTTGACGAGGACCACTGGTGATGCATAAGGGTCATAGCTATGGCGTATGAATCCTTTCCTCATTAGTTTTTTAACCTCTATTTCGATGATATCCTTCTGTGCCCCTGAATAGTGATCTGACCTTACTTTAATTGTGTCGACTCCATCCTTCAAGACAATCTTATGGTTGTGTTTGCGATTCAGAGGCAACTGAGAAGGTTCCTGGAATACCTCTGCATAATTAGCTAATACCACATTCACTTCATTAAAACACACTCCCTTGTTCTTCTGTCATTCTCATTTGTTGGAGTTGATACTCGATTGGAGTCGAGAGTTGAATCATGCATAGTTGCCCACTCGATGATCCTTACAATGTCTTCTGAAGGCTTTTGCTAGAGACCATCCTGGAATTGCTATCTGGCCCCCCCTCAGAGTCACCACCTTTCCTTCCTAATTAAACTTCAATGTCTGAGTTCGAAAATTGCACAGGACATCTTCCAATACATCTTCCAATCCCACCAACCACTAAACACCTAGAACGACATCGTACCCTCGTACCGATATCACTAGTGCATCCATACTAAATTATACGCCTTGCATGGACCACGCAAACTTTTTGCAACACTGCGTACATTGCAATTGTAACCCCCTTATTGTGATTATGATCAGTGCAATGTCTCTGAGTTCACATGTCCCCTTATTTGCCACAACAGCATCAACAAAATTATTGGTACTTCCATTGTCGATAAGTATGTGAATCTGTCGCCGTTGGTGCACCCCTATTAAGCATATTTGTTTGAACTCTGTCTCATTGGAGAACCCTGCCATCACTTGCATGGAAACCATAGGACATTCTTCGTTTTGACCCCCACTATCCTCATCCTCCTCCTCTTGGTCAATTGATCCCTTTCCCTGATCGTCCTCTTCAGACACCACAAAGAACTATAGCTGTCGCTTCTTACATTTAAGGTCAAACGCGTACTTCTCGTCACACCAGAAACAAAGGCCCTTCGCTCATTTTTCATCAAACTCTCCACTGCTGATCATTTTTGGAACTGGAGCCTTGTACGGTCACACAGATGGTGAAGGTGGTGTCGGTAATATGCCTTCTACACCCTGACTACGTTGCATGGGTGTGGATTGAGTTGCTTTTCCACTAAACATGTTTTTAGTGGTTGGGGGTCGATTCATCATTGAAATCCCTGTAGCCATCAAGATTGTTGCTTGTTTCCTTGCCAGTGTGAAAGCCTGATGTAGAGATTGTGGTTCGTGTAGCTTCACCGCGACGCCGATCTCTGGCTTAAGGCTCTTCACAAAGAACCCCACTAAATAATCCTCAGACAGAGATAACTTGTTAGAGTGATGATCGAATTGCGCACAGTATTCCAACACTATCCCCTTCTACGTCAGTTCTTTAAAATCCCCTATTAGATCATTAAAAATCTCCATATCGAACCTTTGTTTGAGGGCCTTCATAAACTCTACCCACTCAACTATCTCCGCCTTATGCAGATTCCTGATGAATAGCCTGTATCATTCTTGCGCGCGTTCGTCAATGTGAAAAATGGCGACGTTAACCTTCAATTGTTTGGGTGTCTAATCTATCTAGAAAAATTGCTCGCAACGTTACAACCATAACTAGATGTTGTTTGCATCGAGCAAGGGAAACTCAATCCTACCCAGCCTAGTAGGCTCGACGTTTTCTTCCTTATCAGGTTATGTATGAGTGTTTTTCGGTGTCTAATCAGAGATACTGATTCCTTCCCCTTGTTTCAACAACTCCAGTGAGATTGTTGATCGTAGCTCCCACATTTCCTTCTCCAACTTCTCTGTTCTACTATGTACTTCCGACAGTAACCTCTCACTTCTATCCTGCATTTATAGCAACAGTCGTTTGCTCCGACCTTGTGCTTCCATGAGCCCTTTCAAGGTATCTTCCAACCTGCAGAGCTCCGCGCCTCTGGTTCCTTCCACCATCATTGGTCCCAAACTTGTCCACTATGATACCAAATGTTACAAGAAATGTTTGTCACAAACTCAACGCGAATATTCATAAAACTAAATTCGTTATAGGAAGATAGGGAGAGAGAAGAATCACATAAATAGGTTCATAAAGAGAGAGACAACATGATTCATTAAATTAGACATGTTGTACAATGTTGGAACATCATAATATATACATTGTTTGAGAATCATTCCCTATGCTCGAGAATATGTTATGATTCTATAATCTTATTCTTAAACAATGCGTCTAATGCCTTGCAATTCCAGTGCTTCACCGTTCCATGCTTACGTTCCTTCGTCTTTGATAATTGTCGTAACAACTACTATATGTAATGATTAAAAAGTTTGACCTGTTCAATCGATTTAACTATTAAAACTTTTAGAATACCTTAATTGATTTAGCTATTAAAACTTCAAATGGTTAAAT
>JANZLK020001250.1:10293-20655 GCA_026937615.2 Erythroxylum glaucum
CCAGGGAAGGCCAATGTGGTGGCCGATGCACTGAGCAGGAGATCGCATGGTAGTGCAGCTCAGATTCAGGTTGAGAGATTGCCTAGTCTGATACAGTTGAGAGCTCTTAATGTACAGATGGATTTGGGTCAAGATGGAGCCTTGATGGCTACTCTGAGGCTTAGGCCGATATTGCATGACATATACTTTCATACTTTCATAGCATTAAGAGCAGACAATTTAGAATTTTGAATGAACCTGCAGCTTCGGTCGAGTTACGTCATCGAAGCAGACATCCGAGTCTACACTTTCAGCAACTGCATAATATATTGAGCTAGATTGAATTAAATCAAAGATGGATAAATTCAACCTAAAACTCGATCAAGCTCAAGAATTTTGAACCGTATTCTTTAATTTACAAACCAAAGAGAGCTTTTTTGAAAAAATAAACTATAATGATATCATTTTTAGAAAGGGAGTTTGGAATGTTCGAGTTAGCCTTCAGGCTGCTCTCTTTAGAAAATTGCCGAGTCTAATATTTGTGAGGGAGGTGGTGAAAGAGAGAATATTCTATAGACCGCGAAAATTTGGTTCTCTTGGATCCAGCAAAAAAGACGAGGCAGATTACCATTTATTTCTAGTGAAACATTGTATGTGGTCATAGTAGAATTAAGCACCCCAAGTTAATAAACCTAGAAGTAGAAAACATGCCATTCAAAAGCAGCTGAAGAAAGACAAGCTTCCATCTTGAGTAAATGTCAACAAACCAGGGCAGGGCCTCGTGTCGGTAAAGAGAAACTTCGGTATTTCACAATGGTTACTGGATAATTTGCTCTGACTGCCAATTCGATGGCGATATTAACGGGACAAGACATCTAAATCACATACTCCAGAGTACACAGTCCTGTACATGTCATTCATGAGCATTGGGTTGAATGTGATTATCAGACCAGTGAATATAATTAGGCATTTTTTATAGAGGGAACACACTTGCGCATCGCCACAGAAAAGTGGATGACCAGTGAATCTAAATCAACCATGCTTTGTAGGCTTTAGCGACTTATTTACACACTTTCATGGGCAAGAGACACTTTCCACAATCAAGTATCTGTAATACCTTTCAATGTGATCACGAAACATATCGCTCACAATGAAGATTTTAGTTAGAATATTGTCCATGTGGCATAAATAAGCAACTAAGTTCGTTTTATGGTGTGGGTGAGGGGGTGAGTGAAAGTGTGAAGTTGGATGGAAAACTTTGGATTGTCAATGGTGTTTGGTTGTAATTTTCGTTACACATCACATTAACATTCTCTAATTATTCTCATATATTTCCATGTGAGTCTGTTACAATATATGTAGACGCGGCTAGGAGCGATAAATAAGGGATTCAGTTACAATACTCCACGCTAGCACCCTTTTTCTAGAGTTCAAGCTACTAAACTCATTCAGCTCAACTATTACTAATTACTTAGCCCACTAGTATAAGTAATTGACCCATCCCTTGACTCATAATATTAGTACTACCTATTCAACTTATACAGCTCATATTACCATGCGTAAATTCGGACAAATCCCTAATTCCCCAAAATTTCCCCATTTACACATATCATTGCCTACCGCTACAGAACATCTTTGTCCTCAAAGATGAAGTCGGGGAATCACACTTTCATATCCTCTCCTTATTTCCACGTGACATCGTTGGCAGAACCTCCCTCCCATTGAACCAGGACTTGCATGGCGGCCCTTCTGTGTTTTGGAGCCATACGCCAAGCCAGTACCGCATTTAGCATCTAAGGGAGCTCTGGCTGGTTGAGGGGAATACCAGAGAAGGAATTGGGAGTTCTAACAAACCTCTTGAGCTTAGAAACATGGAAGACTGGGTGAATCGACGACCCTGTCGGTAACTACAACCGGTAAGATACCTTTCCCACCCGTTCTAATACTTGATAGGGATCAAATTACTTAGTTGCAAGTTTCTGCGTTGTTCTAGTCACTACGGATTTCTGCTTATATGGCTGTAATTTGAGTAGAACCCAGTCGCCTTCTTTAAATTCTCTGTCAGTTTGCTTCTTATCACTCATCTACTTCATTCGATTTTGGGCCTGTGATAATTTCTACTTAAGTTCTTCGAGCATAGCTTCTCTGTCTGTAAGGAAACGATCAACTGCAGCCACATTAGAATCTCCAAGCATATAGGGTAGGTGTATAGGAGGAGAATAATCGTAATAGTGTAGTTCTGCTAGAGGTATGGAAAGTGGTGTTATACCACCATTCTGCGAGTGGTAACCACTTCACCCAGTTCTTAGGAGAATCATCAGTCATACAACGCAAATACATTTCTAGGCAACGATTGACCACCTCAATTCGGCCATCAGACTGAGGCGGTAACCTGTGAAATATTGTAGGCTGACCCCTTATAAGGCAAATAGTTCTTTCAAAAAATGTCTCTAAAATGTGGGATCCCTATCACTGATGATGGAGGATGGCTCGTCATGAAGCTTAAAAATATTATCTAGGAAGACTTGATAGACGTCCTTAGTGGTGTAAGGGTGTGGAAGGCTGCAATAATCCAAGTTCAGCTACATTCTTTGGTATGTTCCTTTGGCAAACCTCACACTCTTTGATAAATTGACATAGCAACTTCTGCTGCCTTTTCTAATAGAAAACTGCTTTCACCCTCTGTGCAGTAGCCTGCAATCCTGAATGTCCCCCAGTAGGTGAGTTATGATATAGTCCTAAAGTCCAGAGCTGCAATCTCTATTATCCCCAACCACTAACTTTCCTTTTCTTTTCAATAACCCCTTCCTCCATTGAAATTTGGAATGGGCATCAGGGTTGGCTTCTAGTTAAGAAATCAAAGACTGAAGTGCTGGGTCATTCTCCCATGGTGCCTTAATTAAATTCAGCAGTTCAGTTGATGTTGAAGAGAGATTGATAGGTAATAATTTAGGGCCTAGCACCCTGGATAACACATCAGCCGCTATATTTTCCTTTCCTTTTCTGTAAAGTATCTCTTAATCAAGTCCCAATTGCTTAGCCAACCAGATGTGTTGACTATTAGTGGAAATCTTCTGATTTAGTAAGTACTTTAAACTGCTGTGGTTAATTTTGATTTTGAAATGTCTTCCCTCTAAATAATGCCTCCGTTTGGCCACTGCATGTAAAATGGCAAGCATTTCCTTCTCATAGACTGAAAGTCCCTGATGCTTAGGCCTAAGGCCTTGCTAATAAATGCAATAGGATGACCTCCTTGTGTGATAACTGCTCCAATCCCAGTGCTTGATGCATCAGTTTCTATAATAAGTCCTTAGACAAATCAGGTAGGGCCAAAATTGGTGCATTTGTCAAGGCTGTCTTTAGCTGAATAAAGGCGGCTTCAATTTCAGTATTCCACACAAAATTATCCTTTTTTAGTAGACTTGTCAGGGGTTTAGAAATAACATCATAATTCCTCACAAACCTGCGATAGTACCTTGCAAGGCCCAAAAAAGCACTAAGTTGTTTTAAATTCTTAGGTTCAAGCTAATCTCTCACTGCCTATACCTTCGTTGGGTCAGTAGTCACTCCAGCAGCTGAAATATAATGGCCTAAGTACTCCACACATGCACCTGCAAACACGCACTTGCTCATCTTAGCAAACAGCTTATGATTCCTAAGCACCCCAAACACTGTTTTCAGGTGATTTACATGCTCCTCTAATGATTTACTGTAGACCATAATGTCGTCGAAGAAAACCAACACATACTTTCTCAATCATGGTCTAAACACTTCATTCATTAGCCCTTGAAATGTTGCCTGGGCATTAGTCAACCCAAAAGGCATGACTAAAAATTCATAGTAGCCATTATGAGTTCTGAATGTAGTTTTGTGGACATCTGGAGCATGCATTTTGATCTTATGATAGCTAGCCCTTAAATCAATTTTTGAAAACACCCTAGCCCTATGAAGTTTTTTAAGCAGTTCCTCAATGAGAGGAATTGTAAATTTGTTTTTGATGGTCAGCTAATTCAAGGTTCTATAATCTACATATAACCTCCACGAGCCATCCTTTTTTCTTCATTAAGACCACTGGACTAGCAAAAGGACTAGAACTAGTTTGCACTATGCCACTGCTTAACATTTCATCAACCAATTTCTCTACAATGTCTTTCTGTAAACCTGAATACCTGTATGATCTCTTGTTGACAGGTTGAGTTCCTTCTTTCAGGGAAATCTAGTGGTTATGTGACCTGTCTGGAGGCAACCCCTTCGGCTCTTGAAACAAGTTCTAGAACTGATCAAGCAACGTTGCAACTGCAAAAAGAACTTCTGGTTTATCACTACAGCCAGACACCACAGTAAGTAACTCTATTTTTTCTACACCTGGTATTCTGAGGCTGCATAGTTGCATAGATGTAATTTGGGAGGGTTTTTCTATTAGTTTAGTCATCTGTTCACTCCTAATTGCCTTAAGAGTCTTCCCTGGTTGCCCTTTAATAGTCGCCAATTGTCCATCCCAATAAAAAGACATCCAAAGTTCAACATAGTTGGAAAGTATGTTACCAAGTGTTGATAGCCACTGAATGCCTAACATCCAAAGTTCAGCATAGTTGGAAAGTATGTTGCCAAGTGTTGATAGCCACTGAATGCCTAGCATCATATCACAACTAGGCAATGTTAACACCAACATATCTGCATTGAAATTGATCCCTTGCATTGGCCAACTTAACCCCTTGCAAATTGCCCATTCCATTACACCACCATTGGCCACTTTCACAATTAAGGACTTAATAGCAGTTAATTTAAACCCCAAATTCTTAGCGATCCCTTCACTAATGAAGTTGTGTGTACTACCAGAGTCAATCAATACTTGTATAACCCTCTGGTTCACCACCCCAGTTACTCTCATCGTCCTAACTGACCCTTCAAGCGCACTTACTGAGATGTGCGGATTGGAACCAGTACAAGAGTCCTCCATATTAAGTTCTATTTCATTCCCCGCCTCTTCTATCTCCTCTTCATCTATACAAATAGAGACCATCTAATTATGGTTTCATTTATGACCAGGAGAATACTTTTTAGGACACCAAAAACAT
This sequence comes from Erythroxylum glaucum, assembly GCA_026937615.2. Taxonomy (NCBI): domain Eukaryota; kingdom Viridiplantae; phylum Streptophyta; class Magnoliopsida; order Malpighiales; family Erythroxylaceae; genus Erythroxylum; species Erythroxylum glaucum. Next base: position 15,351 of record JANZLK020001250.1, read on the forward strand.
AACCCTTGAGCCCTCCTTGCATCAAAATCCTTGCTCTTAACATTCCTGGAAACATAAGGTAAATTGTTGGGTTTTTGGTTTGTAGTTTTGTTGATATGGTTAACTGGTCGTGTGATTGGGTTGGTAGTGGGTATGGCTATTTTTTATGTATTGGTAGGAGGAGTGTTTGGGCTATACGTAGAGAAGGTAGTTGATTTTTTGTAGGTTTATATGGTCATTTTGGGTAGTGTGTGGCTTCCAGCAGTAGGATCTGGTTCATTTTGAAGTCTGGCTAAATCATACGCATCTCGTAAGTCTTTTGGCCTGAACATTTTTACTAGCTTCTGCACATCATGCTTTAACCCACCCACAAAGGAAACCAAGACCTGTTTTTCAGCCATACCCGATCTATTCCATAGGGTATCAAATTGGTTGATGTAACACTCCAAATCCCCAGTTTGAGACAGCTCCTTCATCTACTCTAGCGGGTGTTTGCCCCCTCCAAATCTATACCCAATTGCTTCTTCATAATCATCCCAAGACCAAAAACCCACTCATCTCATATGAGCCTGATGCTAAGATAAAGCATCATCGGTCAAGTAATAAGCAGCCAATTTGATTTTGTCCTCCTCAGTTACTTCCTCAACCTCAAAATATTGTCTGCACTTAAAGATCTATGCATTCACATCTCCTATACCATTAAACTTAGGGAAATTTCTCTTGGGTTTCTTAAACTTACAGTATGTGTGACTAGCCTCACACTTATTATGGGTAACGCTGGTTGCTGCAGGTATGACTGACAGATCGCTCCCTTCGCCACCTTCTGCCACTGTCTTACCTTTGGAAGAGCTTGTACTTCCATGTGACTATTGCATTTGCTCCAGAAGGCTGGTCTGTTGAAGACTCAGACACCTCACCAAACTTTTCAACTCCGACATTTGCACCTCATTCCTCTACTGGCCTTCCTCCAAGCGTTGGTTGGTGTTCTGCAACTCTTGCGTGAGATGGATATAGCGTTCTTGGCTATCATGCATCAATGTCGCCATGGATTCCTCCAAATTTTTAATGTCATGGGATCTAGTACCAGTTGCCATCTCTACAGTCCAAGGATGAATTGCTCTGATACCAAATGATGTGGGTGACAGGATGAAAGTGCCAAATTGGATGGAAAACTTTGGATTCTCAATGGTGTTTAGTTGTAGTTTTCGTTACACAAACGTCACATCACATAAACATTCTCTGATTATCCTCATATATTTCCAAATGAGTCTGTTACAATATATATAGAGGTGGCTAGCAGCGATAAACAAGGGATTCAGTTACAATACTCCACGCTGGCACACTTTTTCTGGAGCTCAAGCTACTAAACCTATTCAACTCAACTACTACTAATTACTTAGCCCACAAGTATAATTAATCGACGCATCCCTTGGCACATAATACTACTACTACCCATTCAACTTATACAAGCCATATTATCATACGTAAATTGAGACAAATCCCTAATTCCCCAAATTTTCCCCCATTTACACATATCATTCTAAGAGCAACAAAGGAATGGAAAGAAAGCTTTGAAGGGACTGACTTCAGAAGTATTTGGCTACTTTATTTTCATATGACTAAAAAGATTTGCTATTATTATGACTTAGAACTTGTAGAATCATCAACAGGACGCCAGAATCTGTTGGAGAACCACAGGGAATCAGCTTCCACAGCATAACCATCCTCGTTTCGATGCCAACTGTAGTGAGCATGAGTTCGGTTCTTGATATCGAAAATGGCATGACCAAAACTGGCTTCACGGTAGGCTGAGTAAGATGGCTGTGGCTCAGTCATGCTGCAGCAGAAAAGAAAGATCAGACCCTGAAAATGTGATAGTTTATTGTAGTCCAACTACTGGATAGCCTTACTTGGTTACTAAACCTTCGACATTGCCTCCGTCCCCAATCGTTATGTAAACCGGAGCAGATTGATCTTTAACGGCAGAGCATTTTCCATTGACAATGTTGTATGCAACATTGGATATGCGTTCCTGAAGAGATATCAGATGAAAAGTGTGATCAATAAGCAAAGCAGCCCCAAATGATTGACAAAGGAACATAATAACAAACTCGAGATTCTGACTAGAAAAAAATGTTTCATCAGAAATTTTGCTCCAAAAAATGGATTATTTATACCAACTAAAGGAAAAATCTTTTAATCAAACGTTTCATTCATAACAAAAGTCTGTAAAATCCAGAAAAGTTGCAGTAAGAATCTGCAGGACGTGGTGGACTTACAGATCGCTCGTAGGCATGTACATGGCCAGCGAACACCACATCAACCTTGGACTTAACAAACCATGGTTCATACATTACTCTCATGGTTTCACCTTCCATATAATGATGGTTGTAACTATTATACCATGGGGAATGCATAAGCACAATTAGCCATGGAGTCACACTTCTATTAACTTTTGGCAGCTCTGCTTCAAGCCACATATACTGTGGAGTGTATTTACCTGAAAATGACAGATAAACATATATCAGAACGAATATTCATGCATATAATCCTATGGAGTCTGCAAGTTCTGAAATCAAGAACAGAAATAATTGACATTGTCATAGAAATTGGAAGAGTTCATTCAGTTTCCCCAACCATCAGAATCCAGAAAAAGAACACATCATCCACTAAGGCATGACAAAGTATCGAGTGATAGTTGTGAAGGTGAGCATCAAATGTAAGGAAACCATAAATTACATCATCCGAGCTCATTTTCAAAACAATAAACGGATCAGTTACATATTATGATTTGGATCACATCCTATGCATATTATAGAAAATCATATACCCCAATATAGCTTCAACTGATAAAAGATATGCAATTATTACGCAAGTTCTGCTGCATAATTTCAACATTATCTTAATCTATGAAGTATGCATTCTTACCATATGCTGAATATGAAGATAATACAATTATGTATGCAGAAGCTCTCTTGATGGAGTACCAGAATGGAGCTGAGCTGCCTGATGCCTTGTAAGGGGTATGGTACCTGTGAGAGTAAGGCTTAAATGGTTCCATTTCACCCTGCCACCATGACAAGCGATTAGATCAAGAAACGTTAGTACTGTGGGCCAAATCTTTTCTGAAGAAACTTATGATTTTCACAAAATTCTGTAAAGAAGTGAGACCAAGAAATTACAAGAGAAAAGCATAGGAATAAGCGATGGTTTTACAAGATAAACTTCTAGCTATAATTTTTTTTCCCCCCCACAGATTGTATGAAACTACTATTGATTAGAAGACTATGCACATCTATTGGGATGCTTACAAGCTCTGGGGCAAAATCAATTTCATGATTTCCTGCAGTCCATATCCAAGGTTGATAAGCAACACTTCTTTCCACAAACCTTCCCCATGTATCCCATCTTACATTGTCAAAATTTGGATATCTATCAGCATAAGAGAGGTCTCCAACAAACAAGACGGTTTGTCCCTTTCGCGGGTTGTTTTCGTAGTGAGTGAGCGTTTTATTCGAATCATAACTCTGACCAAGATCCCCTGCAAAAGTGGCATATTCTCATAAAATTGCACAACCGAAACTCGAAAAGAAGATCACCTTTCCTCATTATTAGCATTCCTCAATCAGGAAACCTACTGAGACTTCTCTAGTTAATTACAACTTTTTGTCGCATGAAAGTTGTAGACTTTTGTAACAGAAGTAAAACTAAGCATCCCAAAAGCCAATGACCCAAACAAATTAGAACTATCAGGAAGACTGTAACATTACCTATGAGACCAAAAGTGTATGGGACATCAGGGCCAACTGCAGGAGGAGTTTTGAACCAGAATTGCCTCTTACTGTGAAGGGTACCAACTTCATAGTAATATTTGGTGTTGAACTGTCAAAAAGAATCAGATAACCAAACTCCAGATTAAGGACTTCTCATATGAGTAAGAACTAGAAATGCCAACTAATTCATTGAAATGTAGCTTCCTGCTCGCTTACCTTCAATTTGCTTATCGTAGTGTGATGGATATAACCAGAGGTGTAATTGAAAAACTTGTAGGTATAATGTTTGCCTTTGGCCTCTTCCTTCTGTTTGCTATCTTCACTCCAGTAAACCACTGTACTTGAACCAGGTTCTTCCTGAGTCACCCATGAAACTATCACTGCCTTTCCTTCATGATCACCTTGTGTTATGTGAACCTTTTAAATCCAAAAACACAAACCATTAACTCGTACCCAAAACATAAGACAGAGAGTTTGGAACACAAAAATGAAAGGTACCACCAAAGAATCTGAAGAAAATATTGAATCTTTAGCATTGTTCGTAACTTAATACACAAAACCCATATTCACAAATCCAAAGAACATAGAAAAAAAAAACAGAGAGATACACACCTGTTGAGGAGCATTATAACCAGAAGGGACCCTGAAAACATCACTATCAATTGGCATATCCAAAGTTTTCTCCGCTTTCCGAGTAAAACTACCGGTTATACCTCCTTTACACAACACTGCAGCATTCAAAACCAAACCCAGAAGAACAAGAATAGAACATAATAAAGAAGAAGATCCCATCAACCCCATCTTCCAATCCGTATCCCACTGGAACACCACGGGCTCTAAACCTCCATATATACCAAAAGCTCTCGTGTTACGTTTCCATATAATGTTATTTAGTTCTTGCAGCACGAAATAAGGGGAAATTCAGGGACTTATGCCAATAGCTTGAGGAGGAGTTTTCAGCGACCTTAGGAACTTGGGAAGTGAAACTTACGGGGTTGGTAGAAAATTAAGGATGCAAGAATGTGAACGTGCAAGAGTTCCTAGCTGTCTGATAAGGAAAAATTTGTAATAAGAAGAGGTTGACTCCGGAATTGCGGTCAGATTTCGTTTTTTTCAATCTAATGCGACAATATAGTACACCGTCGAGTATGATCGGGACAAGGGGTTGTCCTTGTTGTGACCTTGTCCAAATTTATCTTTAACGGGCAATGAATCTGAGCCATACTCCTGTTAGATCGCTCTGACGGATCTGTGATAAATTTTGATAGAAACAAGCAACTACACTTCTTTTTTATTTTCTTTAATCAACGGGCCCTAAGTTTAAAGATAAAAAGGACCACAGATGAGTTACACGAGATAGATAAATCCCAATGGAGTCTACTAACAGCAACGGAGAAAGTCCCTCAACAATATGATGAAACATTGAACTCCTAAAGGCAAGTTATAGCTATAGTTAGCTTTCCAATCCATACAATGATTACTCTTTTAATCAATGATCTCAGACCCGGACCGGTCATCGAACCGGTGGCTTCACTGGTTACCGGTTTGACCGG
>JANZLK020001250.1:118786-131239 GCA_026937615.2 Erythroxylum glaucum
GTAATTTGGATGGCTTGAGCAGTGAGTGCATTTATGACTGAATTGCACGTATAGTGAGTCTGCATCAGTGACATCATAATGAGCCCACAACCTATCAAGAAGCTATGGAAAGTCTAGAATGAAAGACTATTAAATTTGTAATCTCCACGTTTGACCTTAGCTGTTTATCCATCGCCCCTGTTGCCCATATGCCCATAACCCCTTTGTCAGATTCTTATTTGGTTCACTCACATTCCCTGTATCTATTTTCGTTATAGTCTTATAGAACGGCCAAAGAACGGAGTTCAGAGAGAAAAAGAGATTATGAAGATCAGGTGTGACTTGTGTGACAAAGCAGAAGCCTCAGTGTTTTGTTCAGCAGATGAAGCAGCTCTCTGCAATGGGTGTGATCACCATGTTCATCATGCAAACAAGCTCGCAAGCACGCACTTTCGCTTCTCCTTACTCCATCCTCCGTTCAAAGACTCCCCTCTTTGTGATATCTGTCAGGTGCTCTAAGATTTTTCATTCCCTTTGTTTCCTCTTCTTTGCTATATTTTCTGGATCTGTTTAAGACAGAGATTGAACATATAAAGCTTGGATCTTTGAATCTTCCTTCATTTAATATGTATCTTCAGGAAAGAAGGGCTTTTCTTTTCTGCCAAGAAGATAGAGCAATCCTATGTAGAGAATGTGACCTTCCAATTCACAAAGCAAATGAACATACCCAGAAACACAGCAGGTTTCTTCTCACAGGAGTCCAGCTCTCAGCTTCCTCATCTTTATACCCAACAAATGTTAGGACTAGTAGCAGAAGCTCGCAGCCATTTTTAAGCAAGCAAAGCTCGATCTCTAGTGAATTACTCAGTTCTCCTTCTGTAAACAGAGCATCGCCCTCAATATCACACAATATTGACGATAACCAGCCAATTGATAACGGTTCAATCTCCACAAGTAGGAGTATATCAGACTACTTGGAGACACTACCAGGATGGCGTGTGGATGATTTTCTAGACCCTTCATACACTAATAGTGGCTTTCCAAAAGCTTGGAGCACACCCTATGTATAAGCGTACAAGACCAAGCATTGGTTTTTGAGGGAGTAAATCGTCAAGATTCACACACCCTTTTGTCACTATGTTTCTTGAGGTTCGATGCACAGTTCTGATCAGTTTTTCTCCATTGGCAGATCCAAGATCTATGGAAAAAGATACATGAGCTGTTTTTCCCGCAGAAGAATTTGCCTTCTGTGTTAATCTAATCTCCACACTATGGTTTACTTGGCTGAAATTGGAAAATACGCAGTTGATTATTGTTCTACAGTTCCTACATATCACATCTCCATTCAGCAAGAAAAACAAACACTTACCCGAAAAGGAACATATCGTAGTCTGTCCAATCCATTTTCATGTTAGTCGTTGAACCTTAATCTGTTGGTTAGAAGTTTCAACCCTTGCGCTCGTTTCACTCTCTTTTCTTATTACATTTCGGCTTTGATATTTCTGCCCATAGCGCGAGAAACAGTAAAAGAGTGATGTTGCAAGGTCAGAAGAATCACAATAATCTAATGTAAATACAAGGTGGCATTAATCCCATTATGATTCCTAGACGACGGTACCACTAGATTTTGGTACAGTCCGATCTATTATGATCTGATTCAATCCAAACTGACACCAAAACCTAGAACCAAACAAAATTAGAACCCACCAGCCTATAAAATTCAGGTCAGACTCAAATTTAAGGGATCAACTCAAGATTCAATCTAAAAAAACCGATTATTATTTAAAAAAACATCATTTTAATGTAACTGATCAAAACTTTATTTTAATCTATACATTTAAAAACTTAAAAACTAAAAATAATATTTTAATGCGGTCCAAGCAACCTCAAGTTGCTGACAATGGGCATCAGGCCATTCCGTCACGTGACCATCCCTACATGTAATTAATCTCTCTATCAAATAACCCAACTTTATACCAAAGGAAATATTCTCATAATTTGTAGCTATTGAACAGAACAAGGTCACACAGGAATCATGAGAAGCTGACGGTAACTTCCCAGATTGTTCTAACAAACCAGTTTCGTCCTTTCACTAGATGCTATAAGACAGATGGCCATAGTAACGCCGCCAAATGAGACCTGCTTAAATAAAAATCATTCTGCAAATACAGTTTGATAGATGAATCTACTTATATGTGCAAAAGTGAAGAGCTAAAGAACCAAGTAGGGATACGATGTTTCAACCTTCTATACATATATTAAAACAGGTGCAGGATTTTGCGCCACATGATCAAGAACAGAGCAAAATCTTGAATCGGAGTGGGTCAAGGTTCTTTTTCCCTTTAATTAGAGCCTTATTTTACAGCCCACAAGGGAGAGGAAAAGAAACAATATATATGTATATATACATTTTAGACAATTAGATACAGGATCAATTAAAGAATTGAATTCAGTATTTTGCATGAGTACAAACAACTGAATGAACGCCGAACCCTGCAGATAAGGAGGGAAAACGAAACACAAAAGTGAAAAATGTTAGTATCAGAGTTTGGTACATCAAAAAATGACGACTTTCAGTTTGAAATTTTACATCACACCTTTCACGGCATAAAACAAACCAAGTAAAGGGTTAAAATACATTGGGACCTTGTGATTTGACCTTTTTTTCATTTCAGTTACTCTTATGCTATTCTGTAACTATATAATCCTTCATATTTCATTAATTTTCTATCTTTTTTTTCCTTAAAACAACGTAAAATTAGAATTCTTAAATTCTAATACAAATTCTAATACAAGGTTGTTTTGATGTTATAAATATACAAGAAACTAACATAAAAAGATTATAATAGTTAAACAAAAATGTAAGAATTGAAACTTAAAAAAAAAAAGTCGAATCACAGGAATAAAAATCCCACCTATGTGTACTGAAGCATTCAGATTTGGAAGTTGAAGATATGGGTATGGAGAAACATATTCTAATCCTGAAGGTTGAAAACCCTGATATATGGTAAAAGCAGAAATACATTATGGTGTACGAGTTTATTACCGTCATTTGGAGGGAATTTATTGCGTTGTCAAGTATATGCGAAGAGCCTATCCGCAATCTTTGTGCGACAAATTGGACACTCAGAACATGCCAGCGAACAAGATTTACACACTACAAAAGAAGAACAAACTAAAATGTAAATGATTTGAGTAATTAATAGCAAAAGGCACAATGTGAGAAACTTCAGTGACTGACTTACAACAAAAGTGTCGACAAGGTAGAAGAATTGCTGCTGTTGGTGATTCAAAACATACTTTACACATATGGGAATTAGCATCTCCATTTCCTTGACTCTTTAGCTCCTTTTCCTTCATTTCTTGCATTCGTGCCTGAGAAGAAAAATTAGAATATATAGATAAGCACTCCACCCAAAAAAAAAAAGAAGTATAATCATTCAAATCAATTGCATCAATTACTAGAAATCCTTGGGCATCTAGTTATGTATGAAATTTATCAGCCCTAGAAACAAAAAGACAGATCTTAAATTAATATGAAAATAAGACGAGGAAGAATTTCAAGCTGATATCAATATTGATCCAGTGGTAGTAACTTTTCAAATGTTGGAGATCTAACCAGTTGGAAAACTCAATCCAGGAACCATTTGAAGGCCATGGAACTTGAGTACAAGTTAGCTTTACACTGTAACACTGCAAACAACTATCCTTAAAAGAGAAATGCCTTATACAGATGCAAAAGTTAAATAAAGAGTATTTACCTTCAAGCGAACAACTAGAGGCTCTTCCCTTGGAATTTCATCAGCGGATTTTGATGTATTTAAAAGTTGTGTGTCTCTCAAGTCAACATTATGGTCAAAACCATTAGTTTTCGGATCACAAATATGGTCGATCCCATCACCGTTCCTATCATTAGCATTCAAGTCAGGGGTAGTTCCCGCTTCTTTTTTTAATCTAGCAACAAGCACCCACATGTTAGCTAAATCATTTTCCAGAGCCTCTTCCCTTTTCTTTGCATCTTCCGCCTTTTTCCTGTACTCCTCCTCGATGAACTCCTTTTCAGTTAACGCAGCCCCAAGAGCTGCCTCCCGCTGTTTCCTTGCCTGCAGTTCCATCTTCAGATCATCAGGATCAAGATCCCATGATTCAAAGTCATCAGAGTGCAATCCCATAATATCACTTCCTCTGCCAGAAAACCGTCCTTTCCTCCCTTGTCTTGTGCCATCACTGTACTTCCTATTAACACCATTTACAGATTGCAAGCCTCCACCCCTGGAATGTGCTGAATCTCGAGTAGCCAACAGTTCCTTTTCTAACTTCGCATTCTGTAACGAGAGTTTGGTGACTTCACTTGCCAAATTCTTCAATTCGATTGCCGCAGCAGATGCCAGTTCCTTTGCATAGGAGGCCTCTTCTGCTAATTTCTGATTTTGAACATGTAAACCACTATTCTCCTCTGAAAGCTGAACCTGTTCTAGCTTCAGCTTTTCATTCTCAATCTCCTGCTCAAGTATACAAGTCAATACTTAAGATGCCGTTCATTATTTTACCATTGAAAACATATCAAATATGGGTGGCATGTGACCTATCACATGAACCTTAATCTAACAAATTCCAGGAATGGTATATTCCAGCATCTCTTTCCAAAAATTCAATATCCTATGGGAATGATTCAATGCATTACATAAACCAAATACAAATTTATCAACTGAAAAGGTGTCAAGTACTAGTGAATTCAAAGCAAGATTTACCTGTGACTGAACTTTCTTTTTCAGTTCATCAACAAACTCATCAGAAACAGAGTGCTCGGAATTTAATGATTTATCACCAGATAGAGCAGCCAACTGCTGTTCCAGGACACAAACTTTTTCTTGCAATTCCTTGTTTTCAGAACACTGCCAATAATCAAGTATGTAAAGAGGTAAAAATCGGATCAACTATTATTACTGAAGGGGGCGCAAAGTTTCGATTGCACAGGTAGAACAAAAGGCAAAATTAACCAAATGACAAGATATATAAGACAGATAAAGTTTGCCAAACCTTAGTTTGCAGTTGTTCCTGGAGGATGCGGTTGTCTGCTGATTTTAACTGTGGAATAAATCATTTAATTACATGCTAAATAAACGTACCAGCCAGTGACAAAAAGAAAAATCATATCAAATCAGCAGATAAACAAAATAAGGACCACTGTGTTATAAGATTTTCGCTAGAGGAGTGTTGCAAGGCAGTAAGACATGGCGAGCTGCTTCTACTAGATATTAAAGTAAACAAAGTTGAGGATATTCAATTATTTAAAGTTATTTTCGTTGATTATACGGGGACTACTGCAGTTAAGACAGAGACTGATGAGGTAAATCAAGTAACCAAGCAAACATAGTCTTATTGTTCTCAACTGCCACTATGACAATAATCTGGTGTCAAACCAAGCCATATTGAACATCAAAGGCAGAAAGGTTGACGCCGCACTTTCAGAGTATCAAAATATCATGATACAAGAAACTCACCTCTAGTTCAAAAGCCTTTTCATTACACTGGGTCATCAATCTCATAACTGTCTGTTGCACACAAATGAATTGACGTGCTAAGCTTCCATTGTGAGAAAGTCAAAAATCAGAATGCAAAGATGTAAATGAATCTACCTGTTGCATATCCACCAATGATGCATTGGCAATTGAAGCCTCACCACTCTCAATGATCCGTTGTTCCAATGCCATCATTTGCCTTCTCTTTTCAAGAATCTCACGTTCCAAGTTCTGTATCTGTACTCAATAATATATGTTATTTTTAATGATGGTATTAGTAAGTAACAGGCTAACTATTGAGTTTTATGAGAGATAGATGTTAGTTGCGTTACTGTTTTGGCATTGAATAATGAACCCTAAAATATGCAAACGTGAGACAAATGAATCATGTAAAGTTTGTAAGAGTTGCAACGACAAGACTTATTAACCACTGCATCACCACTTAAACACAAAAACTAGAATCATCAGTTGGCTGGCAAACGCAGGATATAATAATATTGATAAACATTGGAGGATGATGAATAGATTGCACAAAAGTTACAGAGAATCCCCTTTGTTACTGAAATGGAGATCATAAACTTGAGGACAAGAACGGAGAGAGAAGAATAAATAACCAGCTCATCAAATCATGATGTTGGGTACCAGTTCCATAGATTTCGTTGCTGGAATTTGAACTTAATTTAAGATACCAGTAAAGATCCTTCGTTATGGGAGAAAGGGGATGCTTACTTGCATTTTTGAACCATCTGGATCATTTACAGACTGCTCCACCAATCGCTTCAAGGTACTGGTGCTAAATGCTATCTCTCCAGCAAGCATCTTAACCTGCTCCACAAGAAGATCCACCTGGTCCTGTGTAAGTCCCCCCTGCAACAAAGAGAGATGAGACTTTTAAGTCTTAAGAAGAGGTAATCCCAAGAATCCTATCATTGAATACCGCTTAATTAGATACATTAAATAAAATGAAAGGGGTATCTTCTCTCCATTAAGAAGATACGCATCTGACAACTTCTGCTCAACCATCTGCAAGTCTGAATAATCTAGTGGATGGTGGGATATATAAACTTTCATCACTTCTCAAAAAACAGAAGCCAGTGCTCTTTCCCATGAAGATTGGGAGAAACATAAACTCTTAGAACAATATAGCATTCTTGCTTCAGGATTTTGCTTCCCAGGAATCCAGAAAAACTTTCCTTGAGGTCTATTAAAACTATTGCTTCATTATTATTATAATTTCAGCAAACTGGAGTTAAAAATGAAACTGATAACAAAGAAAATATCTGAGTGAGACATATTAAAAAAAGATCCAGGGAAGACAAAATAGATTTGAAACATTATCAGAATGTGGACAAGCTAATATGCAACTTGCTTTATCAATTCATTTTATACGAAGCCAAATAAATTAAACAACTAACAAAACTGCTAGAACGTACTGCTGCTACTTTTGAACCACTTATAAGTTCACCAGCTTGAATCGATTCCGTAATTGTACTGCTACCCATTGAGAGTTCATCATTCAACTTGCTAGAAAATCTTTTGTGCTTAACTTCATGAGATGCATCGAATGGATTTACACAAAGATACGACTGAGGATTCTTTGCATTCTCACTTTCAAGAAGTAAGGTATTGTCTCTCAGAACATCAAGCTTCTGAACAAAACATAGAGAAATGGAAGATAAATGTCAGAACTAGCTTGTAAAGACATAAGCCTCAAAAGCTAAATGTAAATGTAGGCAGTAGTTTGAATACTTTAAAAGGGAACAGGATATTAGGAAAATAAGAAGTCATGCAAACAACAAAATCAACTACTGGATAATTAGCCACATCAAAATAATTAAAGAAAGACAAAAATCACAGATAGGCCTTGGTGTTTGAGATATTATCAGCCCTATCCCAATTGCAGCACAACTTCTATGACAAAGCATAAACAAGAAAAGAAATATCAAGAAAATCAACCCATGATCTTCAAGCCATAATCAATCACATATACCCTCACACTGAGACTCACCACCCAGAAAGAATCGAACAAAAGAGGTAAATTCAAATAACTTCATATTTCCTGATGCAAAGATGGAAGCTGAACTCACATCATCCTCAGCAGAGTGGCTCCGGTGATGACCAGGAGCATCACACAAACCAGGAATCGTATTCTTTGTGGAAACAAGTATAAGCTTAGTTAGCCTCTGGATTCTACTCATAAGAGCAGCCTTGGCTTCCTCTTCCTCCTCCAATCTTGACTGCATCTTGACTTGTCCCTCTTCCAACTATTCAATTGAAAACAAGAATAGCTTGAAATGAATGAACGAACACCAATAATAGCACAAATATATCCATCCATAAAATATATTGAACGAAAAGGCACACAAACATAGATCAAAATCAACTGACCTTTTGCCGTAGGCTCAGAATCTCTTCATGACTTACGCCAACAAGCATCCCTTGCCTTAACTGATCAAGTTCCTGTTTGAGGCTTGAGATCTCTCTTTGGTACTTTTTAATTAAAGATTTCTCATCAATAATCTGGAAGTATTTCCCCACATCAGCATTAAACTCTATTCATGTAATAATTACTATAAATTACCATTTGTAAATGATATAAAGAGGAGATATCATGGCCTACCTTGTTACGTGAAACAAAGATTTCAATTTGCTTTGCCCTGTTAGCAAACTTCAGTGTATTATGAGTTTCCTCCATATTACTAGATGCAGGAGTGACTGTGCATATAAGCTGTACGCCAATTTAGCAAGCCAAGTGCATATTAGGTGCTATTTGCTCTATTTGTATTCAAGTTACAACAATTAAACCTTTGTAACAAGTAGTACGAGTTATTGAAGAACTGAAAACTTAGGCTTCCTATTAGAAAATGACAGATCTTGATGGTACCTAAAACTCACCGAAACATGTCCCTGCCCACTCAATGAAGATTGCAGTAGCCGGGTGAGTTTGGAATCTCGATATGGAACATGAGATGCCCTCCCTTCACTCAACTTTCCAATTACCTTTAGATCAGAACCACAACGTCAGTGGTGTTACAGAATTTCCAATTACAAAGAAGCCAAATATATTAATTTAAGGCCTTGACACCACACAAGAGTAGAATGGATCATCAAACCTACAGATGCTATAGTTAAGATACCAGTATTGTATTATCAGGTTTCTCTTAAAAATGTACCACCAATCATGAAACAATGTTCAGACTAATGAGTGTGAAAACGTATAGAATTGACCCCATAACTTACTCAGGATAAAGAACAAGAATTAAATTAGGTAAAGAAAAAAGCATCATAGACACTTACAGTTCCAAGAGTTAGAAGGCTTTTGTTTATGTAAGCTCCTTCCTTTCTCCTTAGTCCAGTTGTCTCAGTCTTTGAACTCTCAGAACCAGCTAGATCAATCAGATTCTAAAACATAAGACAAAAGTCACAAAACAACCAATACATGAGCCACACAGTTTTTAAGAATATTCAAATTTCTGATGATTTTGGTAGAAGAAAACGTACAAGTTGAGAGAAGATCACTCCATCATACTCATCACCATGGGCACTACTCTCAATCATCTACATATCCAGAAACAGATCATTGTAATGTACATTCTAAATAAGAATCGCTTCTTGCTTGAGAATGACAAAATTGACAGTAAATACAAATGGTGTACCGATAGATGACAAAGTATGGAAAAGTAACAGCATGCACCAAACATAAATGATGCAGGAATTAGCTTGGATTTCACTAAGCCAATTAGCGAATTGGTTATTACATAACACATCATTATTAGCTTACCAGAGTAAATATTGTATGACTTCGGCTACTCAGAAGATTATAATTATTTGAACCAACATGACGATGTTCTGTCAACATAAAGCGTCAATTAAAAACTGTGTGGTCAGATGCCTTTTCAAATGTGAAACAACAATATCAATAAAGGCAAAGGCATCTCCCTACAGAACTACCTTCTCCAGCAGCAATGAAAGAAAGTGCATGTCCAGGAGATAAAACAACCTCTTCCTTTATACCCTCCACATAAGTGCCCTGGAAAAGTGGCACAGAAGTAAATACGGATCCATTTAAAAAACAAACATTTCAATCAAAAGAACAGTCACTCCTAAGTAAAACATTTTATTTGCTTGTCAAATATATATATTGAGCATACAAGTAGAATCTGTTAGCAAGTATCTCAGTTGGCAACTTAGAATGGTTTTTATTCAGGCATATTATTGGTTCATTAAGAGAGTAACATTTTGCTATCATTTTATTCATGATATGATGATTGTCATGGCAGCAAGTAAAAAGCAAAGGTGTGAATTGAGAAATAAACAAAGAAATGCAAAACAAAAATCATAGATGTTCTTAATAGCACCTGTGCATCCTCTCTAACACGTAGATTTTGTCCAGTTGGATCAAGTAAGTCATTTATCACCTGATATCAAAAATTCACATGGAAACATAAGTTACTGCGAGAAAAAAATCAGTTGATTATTGATGAATGCTTAATGTAGAAGATAAAAGCCAAGACAAAATGAAATCAAATGAATATTTACAGATATTCCAGAATCCAAACTGAGCAAAATTGCATACCATAGGACAGACAAAAAAAGTTTAAGAGACATGTCCTAAGCTCCAACTAAGTGTCTGGAGGACCACTCACCTCATTATAGATTTCAATATAGGAAACCCGCAGTAAGAACTCTCTTCCTGGAGTCTGAAGCAAGAATGAAATTAAGTAATTCAGGATTGCTAAAGAATAATTGGAAAAGGAATTATTAAGTCATTCAGGATTGGTAAGACAACAAGCCAACATGCATATATAGGTATAAGAACAGCATTAATTCTGTAGAAACATGTTAAAAAGCAATTCTGCTTCCACAAATTAAAATCAATAATCTACTGATACTTTGAATATATTGAGCACATTAAATTTGGGTTGTAAATTTCAGGAAAGTACTCACATCTTGGATCATGCTGAAGACATCCTTTATGGCCAATGGTATAATGCCAGGTGACATATGATCTCCCTGTATATATATATAATAGTAATACGCACAGATCAAACAAAAGAAGAAAACAACCAAGAAAATCCTAAATCTCAAATTTATGAACAAATTTTCAGACGTCAAACACAGCAAAAAAGTGTTCTTGCTGTAAATTAAGTTGATCCTAGTTAAGAATAAGATACGGATACATATTGCCGTGTCTTGAACATCACCAGTATAATTAATCGGTAGCTACCAGAGAGAAGGAGCAATTAGCGGGAGAAACGCCAAAGAAAATGGTCTCAATGTAGATGGGAAGTTAACAAACATAGTTACAGTCCTATGTTGATTAACATTCACCATGAAAAGTAACCATTATATGTACTTATAGGATGCGTACATGATAGCATCCCGCATAGAAATAGAATGGCAAAGACCGAATAGATGAGTAAATTAGCAAGACAAAACCAAAGGAAAAGGAAATAACTAGTGACAGCAAGCTAAACTTACATGCATAGTATGAGTCTTTCCACTACTAGTAACTCCATAGGCAAAAACAGTTCCTGAATTTATAAACAGAGTTCAATTAAAATCTCCAAAAGATCCAACCATAGAAACATTTATGATCGGAGCATCTCTGCATTACCGTTTACGCCTTCCATAGCAGCTTTGACGACTGGTTTAGCAGCTACTTCATAAACGTCTTGTGTCAAAGTATGAGGTCCAAATACTCTATCTGCCCAATGCACACTAATCAGCATGCACATTTTATTAAACTAATCGATTAGAAACAGAAAACCGAAGTTGAAAATCTGTGAACAATACCAAATGCATAAGCCGTAGTTGGATTGTACTCATTCCTGACAATTTTATCCCCATCCGCGTACCACGCGATCTCATCTCCTTTATGGAACTCCCTCTCGCTGCAACCAAACAGGCGTCAAATCACATTACCTCCAATAAAAAGAATCCAATCCATTTTCACAAAAATAGATCCGATCCACTGCAATCAGATCTAAACAAAATACCTCAACGGCCTAAACCGAATCGTCACCGTTATACTTTCTCCATTCCTCGGAGAATCAATCGATTCGGAGGCAAACTCCTCCGCGCCGAACCCAACCGGCGTGCAAGCGCCGTAAGCGCCCTGTCCTGTGTACAATGAATCGGAGCGGCCGCAGCTGGGGGTCAAGGATCGGGAACCGAATCCGCCTCCTCCAGAGTTGAAGTACGACGAAGCTGAGGACGAGCCAGGGCGACGCGTGAGCCTGTTGTTCGTCAAAGAAGAAGATGAAGACGACGCCGACGAATAAGGACTCGACGGTTTTCGGTACGAGAAGGGCGAGCTGCTCCGCGCACGTGAAGACGACGCCATTGGATTGGAGCTCAGAGTTAGTTTGCTTCAGTCAAGCTTGACCTCTTTCAGTTGACTCGGCGAGTCAGGTATCAACTCGGCTGTTCAAACCGTCAGAACTAAGAGAAGAATGTGTTAGCGACGTCTCATGACTTGTTCTTCAAAAGCCAAACCAATTGCAGTTTCCATTTTTATTTGCTTCGAAGCTTTGAAGCTATAGAAGCTCTCTCTAGAGAAGAAGAAACAGAGAGAGAGAGAGCGAGAGCGAGAGAGAGAGAGAGAGATGGTTTCGTCTTCTTTAAGACAAAGAAGTTGCGGAGAAAGTATGATAGATACGTAGAGATTTTGATTCCTAAAATTTGTAATGAATAAACGAGCAGAGAAAGTGACAACGACGGGCTTTGATTTTTCGTAACACCTTTTTTAAGTTTAAACTTTTGTTCAACTTTTGTATTAAAAAAAAAAAACTACCTTGTGACGTCGCAGGAGAGGGGCGAGATTAGGTTTAAACAAGAACATGGACCCGGAAAGCAGGGAAGTTTTTCAAAGGGCAATGAAACGAGCGGGAATAACAGTGGGACGAAGTCTAGGCCAGAAAGGACAGAGTCGGAAAATGATTAATCAACA